>JAYMSG010000360.1:0-10499 GCA_036897925.1 Aragoa abietina | reverse complement strand
TGCATCTTTCTTCTTGTTTCTTCGTTCGCGAGAAAGGAGATAGATCCTTCAATTTGGCGTGGTTGCCGGAAGATATCTCTACTTCTTCTAATTCACGCCGTTCCGGCGAGTCCAGGTAACATAGGTTTCCTTTTTGTCGCTGCTCTTCAATTTGTAAAATGGGTAGAAGCTCCGCAAAACGCCTTATTTATCTCTATTCCCGCAAGAAAACCGCTCCTTATAGCCTTACAAATTTCATTTCCAGTCGTAGTTTTTGCCATGATTGTCGCCCTTTTTCCAAATGCCTTTTTTACCGTTTCCCTCCATTGCAAGTTTCCAAAGATTCGATTTTGCCACCACACTATTCCCCCCAGCTGATGCAGTATGTCGATTTTCGGGTTTTCGGCAATAACTCGTTTTGCACCCTGTCAGAAAATGAAAAACCGATTTTAGATTCAATAAAATCAGAATCTGTTGTTCTTGAAGCAAAACTTGGGGAAACAGATGATGAAGTAAGTGTAGAAAGGTTGAATTTAACGGAAATAACGAACCGGGATCCTGTGGAAATATATAAAGAGCTTAAGAATATGGTCCAGTGTGAAGATCGATCCCCGAGCGATTGGGAAATTTTGACTGAAATATTCGGGTGTTTCGCGAGGTCGTCTTGGGCTGTAAACCAGGCTCTTTCTGTCTATATTGGAGCATCATTTTTTCCCACGGCCGGTCGGGACTTCAGTAGCTTTTTCTTGCATTAGTGTAACGCCGACCTAGTTAAGCATTTGGTGTCCCTTGGCCCTGGTGTTGAGGCTGACAAGTTTTTGTTCCCTATATTTGTTGAGTTTTAAATTTAAGAGTTCCCTGGAGAAATTAAAAGGTTTAGGAAAATGGTGGATTCAGCCGACATGACGAAGCCGCATACTTGGTTTCCTTTTGCCAGGGCGATGAAGCGGAAGATAGTTTATCACTGTGGTCCGACTAATAGCGGGAAAACGTATAATGCGTTGCAGAGGTTTATGGAAGCGAAGAAAGGTGTGTACTGTAGTCCTCTTAGGTTGTTAGCAATGGAGGTTTTTGATAAGGTTAATGCTTTGGGGGTTTATTGTAGTCTGATTACGGGACAGGAGAAGGTGTTTCCATTCTCCAACCATGCTGCATGTACTGTTGAGATGGCATCCACGGATGAGTTGTATGATGTAGCTGTTATTGATGAAATTCAAATGATGGCTGATCCTGGAAGAGGTTACGCGTGGACTAGAGCATTGCTCGGTTTGAAAGCTGATGAGATACGTATGTATGGCGACCTGAGTGTTCTGGATGTAGTTAGGAAGATTTGTTCGGATACTGGGGATGAACTGGTTGAACAGCATTATGAGAGATTTAAACCTCTTGTGGTTGAGGCCAAAACCCAGTTAGGAGACCTGAAAAATGTGAGGTCGGGAGATTGTATTGTTGCTTTCTCCAGAAGAGAGATATTTGAGATTAAATTGGCAATTGAGAAGTTTACTAAACATCGGTGCTGTGTTATATATGGCGCCTTGCCACCTGAGACTCGGAGACAGCAAGCAGCTCTTTTCAACAATCAAGATAATGAGTTTGACGTCTTGGTAGCTAGTGATGCTGTGGGAATGGGTTTGAATTTTAATATACGAAGAGTTGTGTTTTATAACCTTTCGAAGTACAATGGTGACAAGATGGTTCCTGTACCAGCATCGCAGGTGAAACAGATTGCTGGGAGGGCTGGGAGCGGAGGAAGTCGCTATCCCAATGGGCTCACCACCACTTTAAATCTAGAAGATTTGGATTACTTGATTGAGTGCTTAAAGAAGCCTTTTGATGAACTTAAGAGAGTAGGGCTCTTTCCATTCTTTGAGCAAGTTGAGTTATTTGCAGGACAACTCCCAAATATTAAATTCCCTAAACTTCTAGACAGATTTAGTGAGAACTACTGATTGGATGGTTCGTATTTTCTGTGCCAGCATCTGCATATAAAGAAAATAGCTAATATGTTGGAAAAGATTCAGGGCTTATCTTTAGAAGATCGTTTCAACTTTTGTTTTGCTCCAGTCATCCAAAAGCCATGTACCATCTTTTGAGGTTTGCTTCTTCATATGCTCAGGAACTTCCTGTTAATATTGCAATGGGCATACCAAAATGCTCGGCCCGCAATGATTCGGAGCTTCTGGATCTTGAGACTAGGCACCAAGTAGTGTCAATGTATTTGTGGTTGTCTAATCACTTTGAAGAAGAGATGTTTCCATATATCAAGAAAGCTGAGTCTATGGCTGTAGACATTGCTCATTTACTGGGTGAATCACTCCTTAAGGCACGCTGGAAACCAGAATCAAGAAGTATGGGAAAATCAAAGTCTGGAGAGAAAGAAAAGGAAGAGGGTTATCAGAGGCCAATGTCACTTATCCCGTTGCGTGAGAAGTAAGTCGTTTTAGCTTTTTGTGATCTTTCTGAATTTAAATCACAGCATTGATATTTGTGTTTGTGTTCCTGTGTAGAATGAATTGATGTCAGCTGCACCATACGATGCAATAGAGTTCTTCTAGAGTTTCTGTTTTGCTTGTCCTTTCTGCTAGAAGGATTGTTATCTTTTGCTAGATCTATTCGAAAAGATATTTTGATTGGGAGAGTGATGGTTCTATATGTTTTGAGGACCTTTTCTTTTCACCTTCAGAGGAGAAGTTGAGCCTTTTTTTTACTTTCTTTTGAGTGGGTGGTCATGTAAATCAACGTTGAAGCATTTTTATGAATTTTTTTTCCATTGCTCCAACTGGGTATGTTTACGTACACACAATCTGATAAAACCTACCAAAACATCTTGCCAGCTAAAAAACCGCTTTTCGAGATTTCCATCCAAGTTACATGTAGAACAGCTTCTTGTAACCTTGCTGAGTCCAGTTCTTCTCTCAGTTCAGTTGAAATTCTTTCCTTCTTTTGTTGTGCAAACTCAACTGGTTTTCTTCTTCTCTTTACTTGCTCGCTCGTCGCTCGGACGTTCTTTTTCTCTGGGGACATGCTGCAGACAGATGAACATATCCCCCTCGCACTTTACAGCTTTGTCCAAAGCATGTACAGCAGGAGGGGTATATGAATGTATTTCTAATTTCACTTTCTCATTTCAGATCTCTTTCATCTGATCAGGCAGGCACATACTTCATGGATACACAGTTTAATCCCCAGTAGGCAGCTATAGGAACAAGAAATCTCCTCCAAACCTGTACTAGTCCTATCCAGAACTAAAACTACATGGCCAAACAAGGTAACCATATAGCAGACAAAAGAGAAAAAGATAGACACTAGTGATTCGGGCAGAAAAAAGGGGGTTTAGTTACACTCAATTCCCATCCTTATAGTATGAACTTAGTTTCAAGTACGGGATTACGCCCTAGTTCCAAATGGAACCTGGGTAGCATTGCCGAATCAGGCCAACTTTTAAGAAGCCAAGAGTTTTTCACTCCCCCACATTTTCTTTTTATTCTTCCTCTTTTTATTAGACAAATTCAGCTCAGCTCCTGCAGCCAATCCCTCTAATCCAAATGAAACTAAGATTAGCAGCACAGAGGGAAAAGACGATACAACAGATACTGAGAACAGAGAATTTCAGTTTAGAGAATACTTTACCCAGATAAATTGAAGAGCTAGTTTGATGGTCTTCTGGGATTTTTTGAGTGAGTAAAAAGGTGATCAGCAGGTGTTAACGGGAATTTCCCCCATTCCACCTAGCTATTGCTTGTAACTCACTCTTCATCTTGGACCACGCAAGTTAGCTCCAGTCACCTGAAGCTTCCATGCTATCTGCAATAACGATAGTCTCAGTAATTGAACCATTAAATTACCATCACAATATCTATAAATTGTGTGGAGAGAACAAATGGAAATTATATGACTGGGGACCAGTTGTGATCATTGCAGAACCCTGCCACCTTCTTAACCCCCAAGCATCTTCCCACAATCTTTTGGATAATGTCCCTAACAAGTTGCTGCTGATCAGGGTTTTTCTGATTGAAGGTACAATCATTTCTTGCCCTCCATACACTGTTTCTGCTAGAGCTAGTTTCAAAATTGCTGCTTGTAAGCTCTTCCCTTTCCCCACTTTTAAGCACCAAGTCTTTTGTCCCTTCCAACAATCAGGTGTTCTATTCTAGCCTATCCAGTGACGAATAATCTTCCAGACTGTTGGTGAGCGGGCATTTAAAAAATAGATACTGCACATTATTTTTCTCAGCACAAAAGGCACAAGTTTCATCAGTTATGATTCCAAACTTATCAAGCCTTTCTTTAGTCGCTAGCCTCTCCCAGAAAAGCATCCAAAGGATGATAATAGTTATTTGACTAGCATGATTCTTCAGCACTGTGTCTCCAATTTACCTTGGTAAACTCTCCCCTCAGGTGATCATAAATTGTTCTAATGGAATAAGAATGTTCCCTCTTTGTTTGATCCCAAACCTGAGTTCCTTGAACCTTTGCTCTCTGCTTGAGAATGCTTTTTAGCAACCAAGAGCTTTGCTTTGGTAACTCAATGTCCAAGTCCTTCCCCTTGATATAATAAGTGTGGATCCATTTGATTCATGAAGTATCTCTTTTGTTATTGTTTGCCCACAACAGCTTGATAATATGTGCTTGATTCCAGTGTGTAAGGCTGAGCAAATTCATTTTTCCTGCTGATTTAGGTTGGCAGAGATTCTCCCATGAGATAGGAGCCGCCTTTGAATTTTCTGCCAATCCAGTCCGTAGAAAAATTCTGCAGATCCTTTCAATATCTTTCAACACCTTTTTTGGCGTTGGGAACACCTGAGACCAGTAGTTTTGAGTGGCAAAAAAACACTATTAATTAGCTAGAGTCTACCTGCATAGCTCAGCAAGTCAGCATCTTAGCAGTCCAATGTTGTATTCTGCTAGTGATTTTGTCCCCAAGTGGCTTGTACTGCTGGATATTCAGCTTTCTAGAAGCAAGTGGTACCCCCAGGTACTTGACAGGAAGTTGGCCCTCTTTCATTTGAGAAATAGCAAATATTCACTCTTTTTCATCATCTAACAAACCACATAAGTAACGTTCTTTTGTGCATTCATTTGTAGACAGAAGTATTGGAGAAGCCTTGCATCTTTAGGGTTTTACATTTTTACAGTGTACTTATGTTAGTTCTGCTAGACTGCTCACCATGAATGCGTCAGCAGATTTTTGGCACCATAATTCTCTATTTGGTTGGTCTAGGTTTGTGGGTTCGTTGTAACATTAGTTATTTGCTATGGTTTTGTGTGAGGAAACCTAGATATTAGATTGATTGGCTCGTCAGACTTAGAAGAGAATTTTTTACTAATGTATTTGGGTGGGTGATGAGAGTTGAAGCCATCAGATTCATGAATAGACTAATCGAAGAGTTTCTAGATGGTAAAAGCTTGCTGATTCCGTTGCTTCCTTTTCGACCACTGCTCTTGTCCTTGTGGAGGCCTTGTCTCCAAGTCACAAAAGCTCTTCTATCATGAACTCTCTGAATACATGGCTTTGTAGAACAGAGGCCCATCCATAGCCAGTTGTCTGTGTTTAACTGGCAACACGTAAAGAATTCCCTTCTAATAGTGGTGAGTCTCGTAGGAAGAGGCGACTTTACCCTGAGAGGGCACATTGCCGCTCGAATCATAAATTTCCATAAAGTACGGATTTATAAAGAGTTGGCACAATCTTATGCTATTTTTATGGAACAAACCTGCGCTGTTGTTAGAATTCTCCCTCCATATTTGATTGTTCGAAATTTGTATTTTTGCCTTTGCCTGAGTAGATTGTTCAGCAGCCAAAGCTTTGATAGAAACATTGATCGTGATTACAATTTGTTCTGTGGTATCTTCGAGGAATCTGTGGTAGGTTTGGGAAAAGGGTGGCTAGGGGTTTTGTGAGATTTTCGTGATTAGTAATGTATTGTTGTGGCAGAATGTTTAATAATGTATGCAACTTGATGTTTTGGGAGAAGTTCAATTTATGTAAGGTTGTGGCAGAGTGTTAAATTATGCATAATGTTATGGTTGTGCATCATAAGGTTCTCCCAGCAATTCGCGTGGACCTTTTCAAGACTTTCAGGAAACTTTCGTTAGCCTTATACTGTCTTACTATTCAATGCTAATGGGTACTGGTGCATTAATCAAATTTTTGAAAATTAAGTGCTTAGTTTTTTGTATTCTATTGGCTTGCATGGGGTTCATGGCAGTTTAAATGTCAAAATAAAATGAATGAGGCTTTTGTGTTTGTCAGAAGAGTTGCCAGGATGAATGGTGCCTTTCGTTTTGGAAAATTCAGATAACCAATGTGGACTTAGAAAAGTTACTATCAACTACTTTCATCATTATAGTTCATTATGAATTCCCTGTTTTGAGCATAATAATTTCTGGTAGATTTCTTTTGATTCTCTACTATGGTCTATCAAAGACCATTTTACTGGTTGAATGCAACAAATACATCAAGGCAATACATTCCGAGCTTCTATATTTGGTCATCTGCTTATTGCACGCTTTGCTGTCTTTGCCTAACTATATACTAAGTCACTACAATGTATTCCATGTTGCAGACAAAAGCAAGAGAGAGATGAGGTTGCAAAGAAACTGAAGTTAACCTCATAAATCCTGCCTGTGAAGGTAGATATAATTCTTGCAAATCTCAACTGTCCTGGTGCTCATAATGTTACTGTGTGACATACTACTTGTACAAATTTTTAGCCTTCATTTGTAGAACCTGTGTTTTACATTGGAGAAATACATTTTTTCTTGATCAGGCTCCAGTTGGTTATGCATTTTGATGTCAGATGTGTGTTTGAATCTGCCTCTCTGCAAAACTTACTATATTAGGACTCTGTGAATGTAGCATTCCATTAAAGAAGTCTCGTGTTTTTACTTTGAGATAGTTATTTATTTCTGCCCAGAATGAAAAAGTTAACTACTGCTTGTAAGCCGTATAGATGTAAAAACATGTTTTTCCTTTAGCTGATGACTGCACCACAACTTTTATTACTTCCTTTTTTTTGGAAAAAAAACTACAAAACCGCTTTTTCCCTCTCTTTTTATGGATACTTCTGTTTGAATACTAGTGATCATGATATGAACAGGGATAAGAAGTCTGATTGCCTTAGTTTCTGCTCAGGAAGTACAGCATATCTGACTTAGGAGGTGGAATCAGTTTTCATCTAAGAATTACCCCTTTTCTTTCGAATCCTTTAATTAGGTATGGTGTTTATATATTCATTATTTCCTTAACCACGGGTTAAGAAGGAATGTCTTTGGAGCTACGCTTGCTCTTTTATTTTTCCCGTTTCATGGTGCATTCTTCTTTCCTGAACTTCGGTGACTTGCGTGATTCTGCAATATATATGCCATTGTCAAAGATGTATATTGTCTGTGCATAATTCAAGATGGAGGCAGAGTCTCTCTTGCTTCATTATTTACATGATGATTTGATGTGTGCAACACTTTACTGTGTATGTATAACTAATATTGAAGGAACAATATTTCTTATACTGGAATTGTTGCATCTTTTTCACTGTTTTGTGTCACTTTACTCACTTCTTAATGATTGTTTTATGTATCAACTTTTCATGTATCAAATGCTAGAAAGATTTTAATCAAATGATGGAAAAGCTGTTAGCCTGTTACATGGCTTTGTTTTTGATAGAACAATATCTACTATTATATGCTATTTAGTATTTATCATTGTAATAGAATATCTAGGTAATTCTTTTTGACTTGAGGTATAAGCAGTTGGAACTCCAGTGATAAAGGATGATTGTCAATAGACAGGTCTAAAGAAGAAAAGATAATTAAAATGCTCGAGTATGTATGAGTTCCTTGTTGAATGTGCACAGGTAATCAATTGTTTATGGACTTACCATTAATAGTATGACATGGAAGACGAAGCAGAGCCACCTTATGATGGCAATAGTTAATGCATGAATGTGACAAGTCTGGTGCTTTTTCATTGGATTTGCTAAGCTTCAAGTTTTCTTTTTCTTTCTTTTTGTTTTTTTCCTAGTCTTATAATCCCATAATCAGAAGTCCTTTATAATAGTCATTTACATCTAGAGGGATCCACTTGAATCGTCTAGTCTGTATATAATGTCACGTGAATTGACCAAGTTCATTGCCCTTGTGGCCTTGTGTGAAGCCAATTAATAGTACTTACCATATTAGTATCCTTTAACTTTGCTGATGCTGGTATGCTTCTATGTAAATAGTTATCTCACATGAGGATGCACTGTTAATAACAACCTCTTTGTAACATTTTTTGATATATCATAATGATCTCTGGTTTTTACGTAAGTTCAGTATGTATGGCTTGTATTAAGCTTGTTGAAAACAATGACAGTCATTCATATTTGATAGTGTACCTTGATTCATACTACACATGGATTTTGTTTGTCAGACTCAGAGTTCCTAATGCTATTTGCTTTCATTCTAACTTATGTGCTAATCCTTTCTATAACAGGGCGCTTGCTATCCATACTCAAAACTACTTCCAAAGAAAACGTTTGGTCTTGTGGTGTGTTTCCATTGTGTAGACTCTAGACTCACAAGGTACCACTCCGTCCCGCTGGATTATATACGTCACTATTTGCAGAAAATAATTTAAAAAATATGTAAAATTAAAAATAATCAATAAAAAAATTTTGTGAATACTTTTTTATTGAAAAGAGTACATAAAATAATAATAATGTAAACTGATAATAGTCAAAATATTATTATTTTTTTAATAAAAAATAATTGTTTTGAAAAGTTCAAAAAGCAAAAGTATATATAATCCAGTGGGACAGAATGATACTAATAAAAGATGTTACCGCGACCCTTGATTAAGTTGTGGCGGACTACCGCCTACTACCACCCCAACTCCACTTTGACAGATGCACTATCGTTTTGTACTAGAAACTAGCTGAAAAAAAAAATGCTTCTCCGTACCCTACCCTCATCCAACAAAAAGAGATTATACTTAATTCCATAAGTAATGTGGATTCTTACTTCACAAGAAATTCTCAAACATTTAGCACTAAAATTCTCGAACTCTTTTCCATTTCAATGCACGACAAGTATTATTGTTCACATACATCCTTTTTTATACACATATTTGGGGGCTTTTCTCTTTTTTAAAATAACCACTAGTTTAAGTAACGCCTTTCTTTTTTCGTCTCTCTTACAAAAGGCAAAAAATTTATTAACAATCAAAATTCAAAGGGTACTTATTGTTACAAGTTCTAAAATCGAATGTTTAAGTAAATAATATTTTAGCTTTAAAAACCAACAAAAATAAGTTCTTGGGTTTCATAAGGGTGTATTTAAGTTGGTTTTCAATCTAAGTTTTCTTTTGTATCGAGACCCGTTGGTGCTCAATTTGCATTTCTGAATTCAAGACTTCCTTCATTTCAAGCTCCCCCGTTAACTACACCAACTATTTTCCCGCCACTTCTGAACATTCACCATCAATATTTTAGCTCTCATTAACCTATCAAAGGTGTTACGGAAAAGTTCATTATGAAATCACTTCCATGGTGATCGTGAGAATGAGCTCTACTTAACTTCGTTTATATAAATATTCAGTTTGTAATATATTTACTATAAATAAACAGAACTAATTTAGGTTAGTCCATTAAAAACCGACACATCGAATCGGTACGAATAGTGGGGTGTGAGGGTGTCGTAGTGCAAGTGACAAGTCTTGTGCGTCCTCCGGCCTAATAGGGTTAGTTAAGTTCCTTATTATGCGTCGCCATCAGCAAGTTGGTCTTGTTTACTGCTGCAAGTTGCTAATAAGCTGTCGAACCTCACGAGAGTCGACACGTGTACTGACCCAACCCAACAGACTCGACGTGTCACTCTAAGCTTCTGCCTTTAAAAAGTGCAACTTGGGATACCTAGGAGGGCCCCGTCAAGATCTCCCTCTAGATTTTTCTCTCTCTACAAATTCGATTGATTGAATTCGTTGGTATAGCAGCACACACAAAGAAAGAGAGGGAGACATGCATGTTATTATGGGACCATTTGGTGTGTGAGGTAGATAGATACTCGGATAGATGGTTCTTGATTTGTGAATTTGAGTATTTTTCATCTTGGCTGTTTTTTCATTTTGTAGAAAACATAACGGTAAAAATAAAAATAAAAATAAAATTGTAAATTGTGATGCATAGGTCTTGAAAATTATGTTTCGATTAAGTAAAAATATTGAAAAGTACGGAAAAACATAATCCGACATGTATAAAAGTTTGTCGTATTCATATATCCCTCTTACATTTCTTATGCCAATGTTTTACTTCGGTAGTTTGTATTTTTCGAATCGTAAGGAGGAAAAAGGGGTTATAGACTTTGTTTTGAAACCAAATTTATGTTCGGGCATGTCCCCTCTCCGAAAGATATTCTGTTGAACCAGGTCCAGTCGGTAAAAATTTGTACTCGAGTGGTGTTTGATTACCGATTCAACCAATCAGATAATCTACTCCAATCCGATTTTCAAAACATGGGTTATAAGGCCCCCTTTCAACTTACGA
>JAYMSG010000359.1:0-10499 GCA_036897925.1 Aragoa abietina | reverse complement strand
AGATAAGATCTAGGGATTGATTATAATTGCACAAGTCAATGTGTAAGGGTAATCAATAATTTACATCAATAATTTACTTGCACACTATTTAATTGCTGGTAAATTGTGTTCGAGAATCGGGTGACATGGTATTATCTAGATTCGTATTCGAACTGTTGAATGTAATTTAAATTAACTTAAACGTAATGCATTGGATAAGTTCGTTCATCAAATGTTTAAATGGGTAAACGAATCACCGGTTAATTCATTTTTCTAAGATTTTATGGTGACAAATTAATTAATCGGTGTTAAATCTCAGTGTAAGATTTTAAAAATATACTTATCTAGCACTCCGCGGTCGTACGAGGATCAACAGAAAATTGAAACCGCTACACTACGGAAAACTTTTGAGCATTTCTTGTGTCTCTATTCTATAAAAAAAGAAAAAAAGTTTCCTAAGAAGAAAAACTTGTGATGTCTAAAACTTTTTCTTTTTTCCAAAATATTAGGAGAACTCGAAGAAGGATATCATGTACTTAATTTTACTTCAAACCTGACATTGTAATGATAATCTGATTTAAATAATTTACTCTATTAGGCACACCGCGTGTACACACATGTTTATACTGTTTAGTTTTCTCCGGAAAAAAAAAAGGAAAAAAATAGAGTAAGGAAAGAAAGATAAATTCCAGTCAAGGCTACTTTATAAAGAAAAAGTCTACATATGAAACATTGACATTTGGAATTATTGTAATTCTCCATTTTCCAAATAGTGCATAAATAAACTTTTCTTACTGAAATAAAAGAAATGATATTGCATAACAAATGAGGTCAACAAGTAATCACAAACCCACTGAATCTTTTATTACTGGAATAAGTGAAAAATACACTTTCATTGTAATCCCACATATAAATTAGTCTACTGTGCCAATTGTCTCATACACATTACAAACTGCAATCCTTCATTTTTTTTTTTTCTCTCAAAAATGTCTAAAACTCTTAGCCTCTTTGTGATGTTCACCATTCTCTTCTCTTTAGCACTGGCTGCTCGCCCTGATCATTCAACAGCGGACAAGGTAGCATTTCGATTTCTTCAACCTTCACCACGATATATGCATCTCATGTATAAGTTGAACGGAATGTTAATGTGGTGCACCAAGAAAGTATTGCAAAAGAGCGGAAAATAAACATTAAATCTTTTTTTTCCTCTTTTACCATGTCATATGCAGTCGCGGCATCAATTAGTCGCCCTTTGGAATCGAGTCAATTTTAGTAGTCTTAAAATTAAATTTTAATATTTTTTGTGTTTTTTTATCTGTTATGTACAGTCTGCAGAGACAAAGGACAATGGAGCTGGAGAAACAGGCTGTGAAGCTGGACCAGGCGAAGAAGAGTGTTTGATGCGCAGAGCGTTGTCTGCACATGTTGATTACATCTACACAAACTCGACTAACAAGACAGAGATATATCACTAAGATGTTCTCTTCTGCTTATGTATGTTTACATCATTTGGATCTGTCACAAAAACCAATAAACAGATCACTTTCGATCTTGTACAAAACATGATTTCGATTTTATGAGATTGAATCAATGATCTGATACTTTTTGCGTCCAGCTGGTATCTATCATATATAATGCATTTAAAAACTTAGCGTAACTTGACAATCAATCAAATTACCGGATTCTTTTAAAGTTCTCAGGGCATATGGTTGAAAAATATGTGAAAGTGTAATTTGACAGAAATGTGGATAACCCAGCAGGCAAATGGATGGATTTTGTCCAATCCGATCAGTTGTGGATCGGATGCGCTCAGATTTTTTTTCACCTTTTCCAAAATATGTCAATTCCGAATTACATATTTTCTCATTCCTAGTGCAAAACAAAAAAAAAAAAAAAAAAAAAAAAGAAAGAAAAAACAATCTGCTCTCTGTCAAATGAGGAAAATTGAAAGAAAAGGAATAGGACATTAATGGAAAAGGTGGAGGGAAAAAAAGAAAAGAAAATTTAATATTGACTACCCCATTGGATTGTGGATTGGATTCGCATCTATTTGAACCCGCAAGGATCTATTTGAACGTACTTGGATTGTGGGTCGGATCCGAATCAGGATCCATTATATTGGTGAAGCTGAATCAGCTCCACCATGGATATGGATCATAATTGTTGGGCCTCTAATTTTTTTATTTTTTTTTATTTTAAGAGCACATAACATTACTTAAACTAAACGGTACAATGTCTTACGCTGAATCTAGAGGATATAAAACGCTTATTACTACATATTGATCAGTCTGCAAAAGATCTACAAGCCAGACAAGGCTAACATCCCGAACAAACAGCGAGTATCTAGGCAAAATTGTATTAACATCTGTAGAAACATGGCTCAAAAGATGGGACATTCCATGTTTTGCAAGATGATCTGCGGCTCGGTTCTCCTACTTGTAGATACATTGGACCTTTACTTCTTCGAATCTGCTGGCCAGGCTGTTGATCTCCTTGAGCTTCCCATAATGCATCGCCAGTGTTTTCATTGCTTCCTGCGGTTCCGGAGGTGCTCGCCCATGCTGCATCAGCATTTTGTTTAAGAACGAAAGCAATGGTATGAGCATCAAGTTGGATTAGTAATTTTTTGCCCAAGTAGGAATTCTTCTTCTACTCGGATTCATACAGGGTTTTAGCAATATATACATGTCTAAACTCATTGTAAACATTATGAGAGCTGAGGGTAACTTTCTTATACGTACAATTGAGAGACGATAGGTTTAGAGAGAGCTTAAGAGTAGGTTAATTGCGAAACTCTTTTTCTCCATTAACGGAGCTACGGGAGCTTGAATTCTCAGTGTATCTTTAATTGTTCGTGAAATAAGATAGAAGCAGCCTCTCCCCCCGTGGGTTTTCTCCGGTTTTGAGTTTTCCACTTAAATTCTGTGTTAATTTACTTTATATGATAATTAACTAAATCATGGTTTTTGGGTGGGAGAATTGAGGATTTCATAGTCTGACCAATTTTATTAAGACACACTCCAGCCCATAAGGCCTAAGATTATATACATTATGAAATAGGGTTCAATGCTGAGTGACTAAACCATTAGCTACAATTATTGCGTGGAACATAGAATTAGTTAATTGAATTGGTGTTGACTCACTTATCTACAAGCGTAGCGTTCTACTCACGGTAAGTAACATATGAACTTGGTGAGGAGGATAAGTGACTGAAAATGCATGGTCAGGAGTAAGTCGTGGTCTCCTCCTGCGGTATCAACCATTGCTTTAAGCTGAGTTCAATCGTGATAGTAGTATCTGTTAAACAAACCAAAAAAAAGAAAAACGAGGCAGTAGTATACAATAATTTCATTCAGTTCAAATTTGGTTACTATGGAGAAAGGTCCCTGCAGTTTTACTCCCTTGATTCCGCTCCTCCTCGTGTTATTCCTGCTGCACCTTTTAATGGCTGGCTCAGCATCTGCCGGACCCAACATTACCACTGACCAATCAGCTCTTCTTGCCCTGAAAACACGAATCACTTCAGACCCTTATGGTCTCCTGGACAACTGGACAGTTTCATCTCATGTCTGCGACTGGACCGGAGTCACTTGTGGCTCTCGCCATCGGAGAGTAACTGCTCTGAACTTTTCCAACATGGACCTTTCTGGAGAAATACCTCCACAACTCGGTAACCTCTCCTTTCTCGTCTCTCTAGACATGAAAAGAAACAATTTCACCGGACTTATTCCTCAAGAGCTGGCTCATTTACGAAGGTTGAGATTTCTTAGGATGAGCTTCAACGGCTTCACGGGGGAAGTTCCGTCCTTGTTCGCTTTGTTGCCTCGGATTCAAGACATGTTACTCGGTTACAACAGTTTGACGAGTTTCGATGCATTCCTGAACTCATTCTCTAATGAAACGACGCTCGAGAGACTAGACATGTCGAACAACTCTCTTCGAGGGAACATTCCAGAATCCATAGGGAATCTCCGGAATAATCTCAGGGAGTTGACCATAAGAAATAATCAACTATCAGGTGTCGTCCCTGCTTCGCTTGCGAACCTGTCGAGTTTGGAGACCTTGAAATTGTATGGAAATTCAATTCAAGGGATGATACCAGAAAACATGGGGAGTAGTCTTCAGAAGCTTAGTTTCTTGAGCATGGAATCTAACCAGCTTACGGGTTCCATACCACACAGCATTTTCAACATCTCCTCGTTGGAAACCTTGGGTTTCTCCTACAATAGCTTGTCTGGCACCCTTCCAGAAGACATGTGCCTTGGACTTCCCAAACTCAAAGGCCTGTATCTATCTTACAACCAGATAAGTGGCCGAATTCCATCCAGTTTTGCTGCTTACTGCCCTCAGCTCCAAATCATGTCACTGTCCTATAACAACTTTTCTGGAATTATACCACCAGAAATTGGCAACTTGCGGATGCTCCAGGAACTAGATCTCCGCTTCAATAAATTATCAGGTAAGTACAATTTAATTAATTCAAAATCTTTAGTATTCGAAATATCACAATTTCATATCTGAACTATGCTCATCTCACACTTTTCTAACTCAATTATAAACACTTATAGTTGGGGAAATTACAAATTAATTTTAGTCTCTTAGCTTTTCTTAACAAAAAAAATCAGAAAATAATGTCTTGTTCTCTTATACTTTTATTCAAATTCCAAAGTAATCATCTACTTTGGTACTCTACTTTAACTCATTTATTTCTCTTGTTCTCCTTTTCATTTTCCTCTAGATTGCATATCTTAACTATGCTCATTCTTGTTTTATGTTTCTTCTTCTCCAGTTTTGTTTTTTTCCCCATAGATTCATTTCCCTCTATTTTTTTTTCTCTTACTTTTATTTTTCCTATTCTACTTCTCTCTTAATCTATGTTGTTGCTTGAGTTTCTTCTTCTTCTTTTTTCCTAACCAATACTTGAGAGAAGTCAAATAATAATTTCGAGAAAAAAGACAACAAAACACAACCAGGGCAGTCATGGCTGCCCCTGTTGCAGCGAGCTGCTGCTGGTACAAGGACGAGTCCGAAAGCTCGTCCATGGAAGTAGATCTGGTTGGAACTGGATCTGCTTCTGTTTGCCTTTTTTTTTAAAAAAAAAACTTTAGGACGAGCTCGAGTTCGTCCATTAGAGGACGAAGTCGAGCTCGTCCTTCACATATGTTTATTTCGGACGAATTTGGGGGTGATTTTGATGTGTTGTTGGTTGCCCATGGTGGTTGGTTTGTGGGGGAAGAAGAGGGTGTTTTGGATAATTTGCAAATATTAATTAGGGGTTGTTTTGAAATTTTAAAAGTTTCAATTTAGTCCCATATGAATTCAAATAAAATTAAAACATCAAGAGTTTATATTAAAATATATGTTATTTTTGTGAAAATATAATAAATTGAGATTTTATACTAAATACCCAATAATTTGGACTAAACACAAGATGTTTTGTCATGATGTTTGTACGAAATATACATTATTTTGTATAAAAATAATTCTATTTATGAAAAACTCAAAGCATTTTAAAACATCGATTGTTTTCATGAAAACATCAAACGTTTAATGTAAAATAACAAAGTAAGGGTTTGTACTAAACACCCGATATTTTATATTAAAAACTTGATGTTTGGTGCTGGATAGCCGATATTTTATATTAAACACTTAATGTTTTGTACGAATTATTTTCTTTATGACTGATATTTTACAATGCACACCTGGTGTTTTATAATGAACATGCGATATTTAGTCCTAAACACCCAAAGGTTTATACTAATCACTCGAAGGAGGGTTGTACTAAATACGTTATGTTTTGTACTAAACATCCGATATTTTGCACTAAACACCCATTGTTTTGTATTAAACACTTGATGTATTATATGAGTTATATTTAAATGAATGATGTTTTACGGTGAACGTCTGATGTTTCCCAATGAACACCTGATATTTTGTACTAAACATCCGATATTTCATCGTTAACCACCAATGTTTTATGAACCCAAGAGTTAAACTATTTTAAACCCTCCATGGGTAAGAAGTTTAAAAATTCCGAACTCAATTGAAAATTTTAGAAAGTTCAATTAAGTCATTTGGTACCTCAAATTTTCAAAAATAGGTTAACAAAGTCCTAAAATCAAAATTATGGTTCTCTAGTGAATCAAATCAATCCCAAATCGCACCAAATGAAAGCCTAATCTCGTCTAAATCACTCTAGAAACTCAATTGAGAACAAATCGAACAACAAAATGAAGAAAGAAATCGAAATCAAATTCTTTTTTTAATTCAACTGCGAGCCCGATCTGAATCGAGTCAGGTTTGACTTGCGAAAATTACCATATTTGTCAATCTGGGTTGAGTCGATTTGTGTGCAACTTTTTGGACTTTTCATAAGTGATTGACTTTTTTAAGTTTTGCCTCTTTCAAAAGGCAAAAAGTTAAAAGAGAACAACCATTATAGAGAGATCAAAAATAAATACACAGCGGATCGAGCTGACCCGCTACAGTAAAGGTTTAAAAAAATAACAATAACAATAATAAAAGCTAAAGTTACGGACATCGAGCTATTTCAATGGAAGGATAGAGCTCAAGCTCTGTTCGTCCATTGACGCTACTTAAGAGAAATTATTATAATTTTTCTCATAATTTTCCATGAACGCGACAAAAAAGACTCTCGCACAAGTATGCAAAGGACACTTTACGTGGATCTTGTAGCGGGTAGACTCGACATGCTACTTTAAATTTATAATAATAATAATAATAATAATAATAATAATAATAATAATAATAATAATAATAATAATAATAATAAGGCAAAATACGGAGTCAAAATAGGGAACAACACTAAAAGACAAAAAGCACTACAGTATTTTTTTGTTTTCTCATGAAAGAAATACTTTTTCAAAACAATTTATTATCGATAGTGAACCATATATTTTAGATGAAATCTTATGACGCTAATGTAAATCTTTGATATTAAAGTTTCAGCTAAAAAGTATAAGATTTCCTCTAAAACCCATATGCTTTCTATAAAAATGTTAATGTTTTAAATTATTCAAATTTATTAGATTTTTAAATGTTAAATTCGAAAAATATGAAATATTGCATTGTTATTGGATAACCTTGATAATAAGGTTTAATGTTAAAGGTATATGGTTTCAAGTTGAAATAGTTAGCTTTGAACATAAATTCACAAATGTTTTTTTGTCGTGATACCTTATAGTTACACGATGAAGCTAATAAGTTTTACATGAAAGCTTATGATGTTATCATGAAACCTTAAACTTATATGATGAAAGTCGATAAGGTTTGTATGAATGTAACATCATACAGATTTAGTGAAAGTTAATAAGGTTTTAATATCAAAACTTAGATTGTTGTGTTGAAAACCTTATGCATTTTTGATAAAAACTAGTAGATTTAGACGTTCAAGGTGAAACCTTACACTTTTGAAATTAAACCATACAAGTTTAACGTAAAACCTTAGCATCAAGGTTTCAACTAAAAATCATAAACTTTTAAAACCATTGTTGCTCGCCTCTAGTGGTGGTTAATCTTTTTTTCTTTTATAATGATGATGGTACTGTAGCTACAGCAGCGGTACTGTAGCGCGCGTTTTTTTCTTAGGTAAGGAATTTTTTTTTTCGGACCGTGAGAGGTCTCACGTGAGTCCTGCTCCAATAATAATAATAAAGGTTAATGTTACGACATTGAGCTATGTTCCATGAAATGCTAGAGCTCAAGCTTAATTATTCTTATGATTTGCTCAATCATTTCTATCCAATTAAGTTTCTAGTAGTCATTGGCATGAGATTAAGTTTCTATTGAAGACGATTTGTCATTAATTTCTCTTACTAAAAATCTTAAATAAAAAATGGGATAATTTTTTGAATTGGATAAATTTTAGGGTATATATATCATTTGAGAATTAAGATAAATTATATGGTAGTGTTTGAAGTTTAAATTATGGTGAAGTACTATTTTGGTACTCTAAGTTATACCCCTCCGATTTATATACCCTATCCTTATATGGTACGATTTAAGTACTTTATCTTGACATACTGTCTAATTAAGGAACTTTTAACAAATTTTGAACAAACAAACGGCCAGAACAATGTTGAAAAGTCAAAAAAAATAAAAATACTCTATGTTTAAAAATGTTGTTCATGACCAATTATGTAAATATGTGTTTTTTTTTTGGGTTTTTTTTTATTCTTTTAAATTATAAATTAATAATGATGACACGCGGTTCCCGCGTGCGTAACTTAACAAAATGTAACCCAAAATATTCACGTAAAGCGCCATCAATCGGCCTTTGTGAAAAATACATACAGTAAAAATCTAGAATATATTATTCCATTATTCACTTAACCAAACCAAATATAAAATCACGAAAAGATGGAGTTACTACTATTTCCATGATTAATCTAAATGACAGTGTACATTTATTTTCCTTTCCATTTTGATAGCAATCGGTTTCTTTTCATTTTTTTCTTGGCCTAGGATACTACACTAAAATTAGTATTATAATTATATGAATATTGAATAATTGATTAAAATATTTGAATAGTTTTCTTTAAGCAAAAACACTTTATAACTTTATATCATATTTAAATAAAATTATATGAACTTTTTTTCTTGATAATCATATAAGTTCGTAAAAATATATATATTTTTTATACTATAATGCGACGCATTGCGATGTCGCTTTGTATGACTATAAAACCAACTTATTAGATTGAGTTTGAGGCTACGATATTCTGCGGCACAGTGCCACGTCGCATTATATCAATATAAACCAACACATGAGATTGAATTTAAAGCCGATATGTTGATCTATAACGGTAAACTAAATTTCGTGCAGTGCAATAGTATTATAGTTAGTCGTCTCCTTTTTTTCTTTTGGTAACTTCCAAATGGTAGTAACAACTACCTTAAAGTTTCTTCTTAAAATTATTATATATTTTTTTAACCGAAGCGAACAAAATAAGTTCGATTAAAACCGAATGGTCCCTGAACAATTCGGTTCGGTTATCGATTCAGAAAAATTCAGAACCGGTTTTTCAGTTAACTAAAAGTTTGGTTCAATCCTATTTAACTGTATTGATACCCATACAAGAGGAACTCAAGTTCTAGAGCTTCCATAGATCTCGAGTTCCCATGAATCATGTAAGCTCTTAAATCATTGCTATCTTTTTTTATGTGAATGGAAGCCGCTCGGCCCAAATTTCACATAGCCGTAACACCACGTTTCTTTCTTGATTTCACATTTATATAAAATTTTGTGACAGGTACAATTCCGTCCCAGATTGGCCAACTTGAGAGCCTTCGCATCCTCGACATGGCAGAGAATACGCTCATAGGTTCTATACCATCTCACCTTTTTAATTTGTTAGAATTAGAGGAACTAGAGTTGGGCCATAATAGTTTAAGTGGTTCCATACACCACGTTTCTTTCTTGATTTCACATTTATATAAACTTTTGTGACAGGTACAATTCCGTCCCAGATTGGCCAACTTGAGAGCCTTCGCATCCTCAACATGGGAGATAATATGCTCATAGGTTCTATACCATCTCACCTTTTTAATCTGACAGGTTTAGAGATCCTGTTCTTGGACAATAATAGATTAGGTGGTTCCATATACTGGGAGAAACTCAACATCTCGACGCTAAGAGAGATTTCACTGGTAGATAATAACCTTTCGGGCAACTTCCCATCAAACTTCGGCACTTTACTACCCAATCTTGAACATCTCTATCTTGGCCGTAACAAGTTTGATGGATTTCTACCAAATTCGATTGCGAATTGTTCAAAGCTTACGACACTGTCCCTAGCAGAAAATATGTTCTCGGGAGCCATCCCCAACTCCCTTGGGAAGCTCAGATTCTTGAAGTTCTTGAACGTGTGGGGGAACAATTTCACAAGTCAATCCACGGAGACGTCTCCTCCTGAGTTGAGCATCATCACATCATTGACGAATTGCAGGTACTTGGAATACCTGGATGTCAGTTTTAATCCACTGAATGGCACTCTACCAGCGTCCTTTGGAAATTTTTCGTCTGCCCTGCAATTCTTTGATGCTGCCAGTTGTGGAATCAGTGGCTACATTCCAAATGAAATTGGTAACTTGAGTGGGTTGGTATCCTTGTATCTTAGCTTTAACAATTTGGATGGAGTCATTCCTGTGACAATCCAAGGTTCACGGAACCTTCAGGGGTTATCTTTTGGTTACAATCAATTAAGAGGATCTATTCCAAGTAACCTTTGCAACTTAAAGAATTTGGGGCTTTTGGATTTGGGAATGGACAAACTCACAGGTCCCATTCCAGAATGCTTAGGAAACCTCTCATCTCTAAGAGAGTTGTATCTTTTATCAAACAACTTGAGTTCTAGCATCCCAGATAGCATCTGGGGCTTGCAAGATCTCTTGAAGCTCGATATTTCCTCAAATTCCATCAGCGGTTCTCTATCTCCTCAAATTGGAAATCTCAAGGCCACGATATACATCAACCTGTCAATGAATGAACTCTTAGGTGA
>JAYMSG010000358.1:0-10504 GCA_036897925.1 Aragoa abietina | reverse complement strand
CTGACTGGCTGATTGTTATGTTTGCTTGCCTAGATCAAATTCTCAATTGAAGAAAGTAGAATGAGAAGTTTGTGGAATTGATTGTTCTTCACTGATTTTGCTGGTGACTAATTAATTACAAGGTATAATTCTGTTTTCTATTGAGGTTTTGTTCATTTTGATATGTGGAGAATTGTTTACTTTCCGATTTTTGGATTTGTAGAGTATACAAGGCTACGTGAAATTTCTGCTTGTTGAAGGCTATTATTTTCTGCGCATTGTGTTTATGGTTGCAGAACTCGTATAGTCTATAGGCACCCGATTAATGGTATGTTGGATGAGTAATAATGAATCGTGGATTAATTAAAGTATTCGTGATGTTTTCCGTGTTGATCTGGTCTTAAGTTATTTGCACCCGATTAATGATGTGCTGGGTGAGTAATAATGAATCGTGTATTAATTTAAGTAGTCGTAACCCTCTTGCGTGTTGATCTGTTCTTAAATTAGATGGTATGCTTTCTGTGGTTGATTTTGTTTGTGTGAATCTTGAGGCATGATTATAACATAACTGACCATACTCAAATCAGCGGTTATCTCATGAATTTTGTCTACGCATGTGTGTGTCTATATTAGCCACTTTTGACCGGACTGCTTTTCCCAGCTACTGTGATTCGCACGTGACGTGAGAGCTCAGATAAGGGGATTAATTTTGTTTGATAACTTTAATGCCCATCGTAGGGTTTGGGGAAAGGGAATCTGCAGTTCTACCCATTATACTTTGAAGATTGTTTTGTGCAATGTTGAATATTCATTTCCTATGCTATATTGCCCAACTTTCCGTGGCTCCTTTCATATTTTTATGGCATGGCAAAATAATTTGTAGAATCTCTGTAGAATCCTCTAGTTACCATTAAGCATGTTATCGTCATGGTCCTCTTTGCATCAACTCCTTGACAGAAGCACAACACTCTCTCCACTGCTTCAGTAGATTCTCTCCACCTTTGTCAATAGTTACGTAAGCAGTTGTTTTAATCAGTAACATAGATCTCTACGCAGCTCAGTACACAATCTGCTCATGTTTTGTTGCTATCTCAAACCTCCTCGTCTTCACTATCTCCCTATCTTCCTAAAATTTAGTATCAAGTCGCTGGGGCCAAGATGGTATAATTCAGAGTTGATGGCTAAACAAGAAACGTGTGCATTTTGACATTCGAGTTCATTTCCTTTTCCGTGAAGTATTGAGCATGGAAAAGAATTACTTACTGGGAACTTGACTTGTGTTTTTATTTTTTTCCATGCATGTCAAGTAATCTTCACATACCAAAGTAGCAGTAACCGAGGTATTGATAGCACATCAAATCAGACTATATATGTGATGTAAATCTAGTTCGACAGCCATTACTCATGTTGGTAGGCATCATCACTAAGGAATTTCCCTCTATGGATTATTTGCAAGTGTCAAATAATATGCACCAGCTTTCTGTTCCTCTTCTTGTTCTTTGATATCTTTCTTCTGTTTTGTTTCTATTTTGGTACCTGCCCCTTGCTTTTGTAGCAAGACATGTTTCGTGGTTAATTTATGTATCCTGAGTGAACAATTTTTTGTTGTTTTTGTTTGTGTGAGTTTGGGATGTAGTAATACATTGGCCTAATTAATAAGTTCAGCCCATCTGATAAGTCAGTCCCTTTGATAAGTTTCACGGTCCCAATACTACATTTCACTAAACCCTAAACGAGTAAAACGAGTCGTCTATTCATCAACTGCCGTGCTTTATCCATCTGTTCCTATTCGTCTGCTATTCCTTGTGTATTTCCCGATCTTCTTCCTTCCCCTCTGTCTCTCTGCCTCCTTTCTCGACCAGTCTTCCTCCTTCAAACCGAAAGAGTATCTGTACTTGTTCTAATTCACGCTTCCCATTGATGGTCAATGTGTCCGATCGTATATGACCGGATCTGAGCCGGATTCCACACCAGTGCCCCTGTCATGCCGTATCGTGTTTCATGGTTAATTTTCTGTATCCTGAGTGAACAATTAACTATTTCTCCATGTCTTTTTTCTTTTTCTTTTTCTTTTTCTTTTTTTGTAAAAGAAACTTTTAATTGATGTTTGCTTTTTGTTGTTTAGACCAATATTTGCTTGGATGTACCTGGAAATGGAGATATCATTGTTAGAATCGCTTCTCCGGAGCATCACTAGTCTTATCCAATTATCATCTGCTGAAAGTATCAAGTGCGAACCAGTTCAGAGATATTATCATAGGGTTGAAGATCTATTAAAGCTGTTGAAGCCAATTCTTGAAGCAATTATGGATGCTGCTGATAGTGCTTTAGATGAAGAGCTTCAGAAAGCTTTTGCCCAGCTCAGCCAATCAGTGGAGGAATTGAGGGATATATTTGAAAACTGGCAACCATTGATGAGCAGAGTCTACTTTGTATGTGATTGTATATTTGACTCTAAAGCTGTTCTTTACTTTTATGCCAACTATAGTGGAATGTGGATTGAAGGTGCTTTTGTACCCTTACTGTTACTGTCAGTAACAGGTGCACTAACTTGCATTTTGGCTTCCTTGACATATAGGTATTACAAGTTGATTCTCTTATAGAGAAGGTCCAAAGTGATGGTTTGGAAATGCTGGGGTTGCTGAAAGCTTCTGACCAAGTTTTACCTTCTGAACTGAGTGCTGAGTCTCTTGAGGTAATGGGCCTAAATCCTGATAGCTAATAGTTGTTTTTCTGCTCACTCCCTATTTAAGAAAGTTAAATCTATTTGGTAATCTAGGATTTCGCGATATGGGGTAACGTGTAACATCTTTATCGTTTTTATGTGTTTCTGCTGATTAGCACTGTGTACAGAAAATCAGGAACATGAGATCTGAACAAATATCACTAATAATCACAAAAGCTGTCAAGGATCAGTTTGAAGGCTCTGGAGCGAGCTCGGAGAGCCTTGCTAGTCTTGCTGATAGCTTGAGCTTAAAGTCAAACCAGGAGCTTCTGATTGAGGCTGTGGCCCTTGAGAAATTGAAAGAAAATGCTGAACAAGCTGAAAAGACTGGTGAAGTTGAGTATATAGATCAAATCATTTCCCTAATTACTCACATGCATGAGCTCCTTGTTAGGATGAAACAGTCAGAAATCTGTAACCCTGTTGAAATACCTGCTGATTTTTGTTGCCCTCTTTCACTTGAACTCATGACTGATCCTGTAATTGTTGCATCTGGACAAACATATGAGCGAGCGTTCATACGAGGGTGGATTGATCTTGGGCTTACTGTTTGCCCAAAGACTCGGCAAACTCTGGCGCACACAAATCTTATTCCTAATTACACTGTCAAGGCACTCATTGCAAATTGGTGTGAATCTAACAATGTGAAGCTACCTGACCCGACAACATCGATCCATGTGAACCGCCCTTCTTCACTACTTGCACATGCCGAGTCTGGTGGAGCGAGGAGGTAAAATGGTTCTAGCACCCCAGGCCGGTCTTTAGGTTCTCCACTAAGGAATTCAATTGCACCTGCTGCCACTGTGAGAGAAAGAACATCTCCATCTCATCCCCGATCATTGTCTGAGGATTCTTTGATGGAAGCAGTTGTAAATGGAAATGGTCCGGACATGGAAAGACTTCCCATGAGGAGCTCTGGAGACAGGTCGGACCACTCTGGAGAGAGAAATTTGAATTCTGGCGGTCAACTCTTGATGTCCCCAGCTAGAAACGGTGTGGCCAGTGCTGATGAGCGGTTATCACATGGGCATGGACGAACAGGTTCAGTCTCCAGCACTCATTCAGATTCTAATATGTCACAGGGACCAGCAGCTGATGATGATGAAGTGGCATCACACGCTGCTAGTGATGTTTCTGGGGAGCTTGCAGCAGAGCGGGAACCTGCTGCTAACTTGAGTGGCCCACAAAGGGAGCCCAGTTTTCCTTCTAGGCTCGAAACCAGATATCGTGGCCAAACAATTTGGCGCAGGCCGTCTGATAGATTTGTTCCAAGAGTGGTATCATCTCCCACTGTTGAATCAAGGGCCGAGCTTTTAGAAATTGAAAATCAAGTGAAGAAGCACGTGGAGGACCTTAAGAGTGGAACGCTTGACGCGCAACTAAAGGCCACTGCTGAACTCCGGTTACTTGCTAAGCACACTATGGACAATAGAATCATAATCGCAAATTGCGGTGTTATCGGCATATTGGTTGGTCTACTTCGCTCGACAGACTTGACAGTACAGGAAAATGCTGTTACTGCTCTCCTCAACCTATCAATTAATGATAATAACAAGTCTGCCATTGCAAATGCTGATGCAATTGAACCCCTGATTCATGTTCTCCAGACGGGGAGTCCTGAGGCTAAGGAGAATGCTGCAGCTACTCTCTTTAGCCTCTCGGTTATGGGAGAAAACAAAGTATTGATTGGAAGATCGGGAGCGATCCAGCCCTTGGTTGATCTACTTGGCAGTGGAACCCCCAGAGGCAAGAAAGATGCAGCTACTGCTTTGTTTAACCTGTCAATACATCATGACAACAAGGGTCGTATTGTACAGGCAGGCGCTGTGAAATATCTTGTTGAGTTGATGGACCCCGCATTTGGGATGGTTGATAAGGCAGTGGCTGTTTTGTCCAATCTTGCCACTATTCATGAGGGAAGGAATGCAATTGGCCCGGAAGGAGGAATCCCTGTCCTAGTTGAAGTTGTTGAGCTTGGCTCTGGAAGAGGTAATGAGAATGCCGGTGCTGCTCTACTCCAGTTATGCACTAACAGCAGTAGATTTTGCATCATGGTTCTCCAGGAAGGTGCCGTTCCTCCATTGGTGGCACTCTCACAGTCCGGGACGGCAAGAGCGAGGGAGAAGGTAAAGTTTCAAGAACCCCCCGTATGATATGCCTTTTTTATATGTTTGGCAATATGTGGCCAGACCCTTGAAGTTTGGTGAAATGTTTACGAAAGTACAGTACTCTCAGAGGTTTAAATAATCGATGAGATTCGGGTGGAGACCACAATTCACCAGATATCCTTGATGGGGGAAAATAGCAATAACTTGGAATAAGTCAAAAAGCAAAGTAGTATTCCAATAGCTTAGATTTTAGATTTCCTTCCGTTCTTTTTTTTTCTATCACCCGGTTTCTCCTTCATCTTTAGGTCGACTTTTTGATTGTCTCTGACCATGGTCTTCTCTGCTCCTCTCCTGTGCTTTATGTCAAACTTTGATTTTAAAGTTTAAATGTAGGCAAGTGGTTGTTGTGTACTGTAACTGTTTATGGTTTACATAGTTTGTGTTTGTTTTTACACCAATTATAGTATGTGAATCGGATTTTCTTTGTCATGCTTTGTTTCAAATAAATGTCTTGCATCTGGGAGGCTTAACTGCTATGCCATGTTTTGACTTCATAGTTTATTTGTACCTTATTGCGGATATGCTGAGGGGTAACATAGGTAACCCACTCAATCAACTTCAGTCTGCAATAGAAATTCACAGAAGGGTATAGCCTGTATTTTGCTCATTTTTACATTAGGTTGATTACTCATTTGCTTTGATGTATTTGCAGGCTCAACAACTTCTTAGCTACTTCAGAAACCTACGCCATGGTAATGCTGGTAGGGGCTGAAACCGCTGGAAACATTCTGCTGCTGCTGCTGCTGCATATATTGATATTTAAAATTAGAAAAAACTGTAGTCGACGTGTAAATTCTGTGTTGCAAATAATCGATTTGCAATCGTGTATCTTGGCTTTCTTTGTGCTTTTCTTCTTTGAGTTCCACATTTCTTCTTTCACTATATATTGGGATTGGGAAGAAGAATAGATTGGAAATTAAATTTTTAGAAAGTTTGGGTCTGAGTTGCTATTGTACGTTGTTTGGGTTCGTCCGTAGAGAAGGTTAAATTATACTACGTGTATTGTTACTACTAGTACACCTGGCGGATCCAAGCCGGGTCGACCCAGCTGGATCTGAAACTTCATCTTACATAGTAGTACTGTGATAAGAAGGGGAAAAAATTAAACTGTAAGTTTCAATATACTTAAGCCTGAACAAAAAGGAAGGAAGAAGCATTGTCATGGAGTCTTAAGAGAGTAATGAAGATAGTGCAATTAATATCCTTTAATACAAATTACTACTACACATTCCAAGAGGTTTTAATTTA
Source organism: Aragoa abietina (assembly GCA_036897925.1). Taxonomy (NCBI): domain Eukaryota; kingdom Viridiplantae; phylum Streptophyta; class Magnoliopsida; order Lamiales; family Plantaginaceae; genus Aragoa; species Aragoa abietina. Next base: position 4,384 of record JAYMSG010000358.1, on the reverse strand, counting down.
CATTTATATTTCATACGTACTATTACTAGTATATCTACTCGATTTATATTTAGTATAAGTATTATCATTCCGTCCACTTAGTAATGTCTCATATATTATATTGGAGTGTCAATTCTGAAATGTCCCCTTATAAAACATACATGTAAATGGCAAATTCTAAACCCATGATTTAACTAATACTCTTATGAAGTCATTTTATTTACAAAAATTGTCATTGAATTAGCTGATTATTTATTAAGATTGTCATTAAATCAATTTCACTTGAGACACTTGTACTTTTTTTTCCTTTTTATATTAATTGTCTTTAAAATTAGTGTCTTACAAAAATGAGATATTACTAAATGGAAGGACCGGTAGTTATTATAATAAATGGAGCTGTTTTTGGCTCAAATACTGAACAATAAAGTATTACATACGATATTGTGAATTAAAATTCTACACTAAACGAGATCATGTGTTCTCAGTTAAAGTTGGATCCGGCTGAAATTTGCTTCCAAATTCGCCATTGCTAGAACACCTTTTTTATCTAGAGTGACAAATCCTGGGAAGAATTTGAATCTTTTGGTCGAGTGAATACAGTTTCAGCCTATAATTCAGTTTTTAGTCGCAGCCTGTATGCATCAACACAGCAACAATCATATCACATTTGATATCATATAGAGCATGCAAATTGCAAAATCTGCAGGTGAACAACTATTCGGTATGTTAATTTGAAAGATGAAATATGTGGCTGTGCACCTCTTCATATTCGGGGCGAATACAAAATGTTGGATTTTATAGTGGAGGCGAGGCATTTACGAATGGAGTAGATTCTTTTTTATAACGAAAAAAAAAAGTGCTAATGGTGGGTAAATTTGGCATCAACCGGTTGGTACCTCGGTTGAGCATACTCTGTACTGTATGTACGTCATCAATTGTCCATCATTCAGTTCGTACAAACTTTTCATTTCTTCGACTCTAACAATGCCGCTAACCTGTTTGATAAATTGCCTCACCGAAAATTCATGAAACAAACAAAACCAACATTTCCATGCGTTTTTCCAATTTCCCAAAACTCAACCATTGTCTCAACTATTTCCTCTCCAAGAACACCAACTTAGATTCCAACACTCTTCTCGTTACCCATGCTTACATTATCACAACTGGTGAAGCTCAAAATAAGTTCTTTGCATCAAAGCTCATATCATCTTATGCGTTACTCAACCAGCCTCATTCTTCCACCAAAGTCTTTAACTCCCTGGTTTTCCGAGACCCTTTTCTTTGGAATTCAATCATCAAGCCCATTTCTCCAATGGAAACTATATGGAATCCCTTGAGTTTTTCTCCGACATGCAATCCTATAACGAATTTACTATCACAATGGTTGTTTCAGCCTGTGCTGAACTTGGTTTGGTTTTAACTGGCATGAATGTTCACGGGTTGGTCTCAAAATTGAATCTTTTTTATGGGAACTCTGCTCTGGGGTCTTCTTTTGTTTACATGTATTCGAAATGTGGGGTTTTGGAGGATGCTGCTCTTGTGTTTGATGAAATTCCGGTGAGAGATGTGGTTTCTTGGACGGCGCTTGTGATTGGGTACGTGCAGAATGGTGAGGCTGAGAAGGGTTTGGAGTGTCTTTGTGACATGCATAGGATTGGTGGGGATGGTGAGAGGCCGAATGTTCGGACGTTTGAAGGAGGGATTCGAGCTTGTGGGGATTTGAGTGCATTGGTAGAAGGTAGGTGTTTGCATGGACTAGCTGTTAAATCCGGAATTGTGTCATCATGTGTCGTTCAATCTGCCGTTTTGTCTATGTATTCTAAATGTGGAAGCGTGGAAGATTCTTATGGTTCGTTCGTTGATGTTAGTGATTAGGATCTTTACTCATGGACGTCGATAATTAGTGTTTATGCGAGATTGGGACGTGTTCATGAATGCTTAGAAATGTTCTCGTGGATGAAGGGTGATGGGGTGTACCCGGATGGGACGGTGATTAGCTGTTTACTTTATTGTTTTTCCAATAGCATGAGAGTATCTGAAGGGAAGGCTTTTCATGGTTTTATATTGAAGAGAAATTATGGAGTTGATAAAATTGTTCATAGGGCTTTGTTATCAATGTATTGTAAGTTCAGGCTCTTGTCTATGGCCGAAAAGCTCTTTGATGGTGGTTGTGATCAGGAGAAAGACTCTTGGAACTTGATGATACATGGCTGTGAAAAGGCAGGGTTGGAGATAAACTGCATAAATTTGTTTAGAGAAATGCAGCATCGAGGAATCGAATCTGAAGTGAGCTGCCTAACGTCTGTGATCTCGGCATGCTCTAAAATGGAAGCAGTCCGTCTTGGCCGATCTATTCATTGTCATATTATTAGAAAACTGTTATTTGAGGATGTCTCGTTGGTAAATTCACTCATAAACTTGTATGGGAAGTGTGGGATATTAGCTCTAGCTGAGAATTTATTTGATCGAACTCTGAAAGACGTTGCCACATGGAGTAGTATGTTCTCATCTTATACTCACAACGGGAAGTACTTGGAGGCTTTATCTCTTTTCAACAGCATGGTTCAAAATGGCGTCAAACCTAACCACGCAACACTGGTGACCGTGCTATGTGCTTGTTCTAAGGATTCATCAGGGGGGGAAGGAAGAAAAATTCATGATTACATTAGAGAAATGGGAATTGAGCACAACATGTCCCTTAATACGGCATTGGTTGATATGTACGGAAAATGTGGAGAAATCTTTGACTCGATGAATGAAAGGGATGTCGTTTCTTGGAATGCGATGATTTCCTGTTACGGAATGCATGGACATGGAAACTCAGCAATGGAGATATTCCATCTGATGGAACGACACGGTGCTAGACCAAACGAACTCACGTTTCTCGTGATCCTCTCGGCCTGTGCTCATGCAGGACTGGTCAATGAAGGCGAGCTGCTGTTTCATAGAATGAAAGAATATTCTGTTACCCCTAAATTGAAGCACTATGCTTGCATGGTCGATCTACTTGGACGATCGGGTCGTCTGGATGAAGCCAAAGCTCTGATTTTATCAATGCCTGTTACTCCTGATGCTGGCATATGGGGTTCTTTGTTAACCGCTTGCAAAATTCATAATAACCTCAAGATGTGCATAGAGATAGCAAAATGTGCTATAGAAGCTGATCCAGAAAATGACGGATATTACATAATAATTTCAGACTTGTATAGCTCTGTTGGGATGTGGGAAGAAGTGAGAAACGTGAGAAAGATAATGAAGGACAGAGGTGTAAAGAAGACCGTGGGTTGGAGCACTGTATAACCTGCAGAATATCCAGGAAACATAGACTTGAATTATGTACGAATTAGTGCATATGCGCTCCAACATAAGATTACAAACAGTAAACTGGCTGAGGAAGCTCATCCCATGCTTCTGTTGTATCGCTGAGATGGTCTTAGGTATTTGTTAATCCTTTTGGTCCTAGTAATGCCCTTTTTTGTTTGTCTTTGGAGCTCTTATTACTGCTCTCATGAAATGTTCAGGTTCCATGACCACGATACCTTTAACCAGGGTTCGGTTTGTTTTCATGCTTTCTGAGTTCCTACGTCTGTTCTGCTTGCAACCTAATCAATGGCTACAGGTATTACTCTCAGCACTTAGGTTAATATCATGAGTATTAATATTTGCAAGGTATTGAATACATTTTTCTTTGGTGCATACTAGTTACAATGCACCAAACGCTTTTTGACAATGGTGCTAGGTGCTCGAAATATTTATCTTTTTGTTTTTCTTTGTACAAAACTATGAATCATTAGTCCTCGTGATTGAAATTCTGTAGTCTCGTCTAGATAGAACTCAGCCTCTTCCGTCTCCTCCATTTTTATTGTTAGGCAAAGATGAAAAATAAGTGATGCTCTGCTGCAACTTGAAGTCTGCATAACTAGTTTTGAAGCCATAGATTTGGAACGATCATCCTTTGATCGTCCATTCCATTATAAGCAATTGGAGCATACATCCACATGTCATCTGAGCTCAGTAACTGCAAAAAATGGACCATTTATTTACTATGACAATTAATCTGGATGTTTGAGACTTTAAGGTAAACTCATAGAAACAATATGTTTTGAAATAAATACATACCTTGATCTGAAGCTGTAAAAACTTCACATATTGAACTGCCTCTTCCAGCATTGTGCTAATGTCAACCTTCGTTCCTTTGGGGACAAGATTTTGCAAGATCCTCAACCTCTCATTGATTCTCTCTCTTCGTTTCTGAAAAATGAAATTTGCATCGTATTAGCGTACCTACATGCATTATAAGATCGTGACTAGGTGGAATCTCGAAAAAATATAGGATGTGCGTATATAGATGTGGCTAGTGTTTTTACCCTTGCATAAAGGCTTTGGGGATCGGTTGCAGAACCCC
>JAYMSG010000357.1:0-10507 GCA_036897925.1 Aragoa abietina | reverse complement strand
GTTAGTATTCAACAGCATGAGCATAAGGTGGCCAAGGCTTTTGACACCTACACATCTTTCCCAGCTGATTCGCAGCCAGAAAAACCCGTTAAAGGCCTTGGAAATCTTCGATGAAGCGAAAACCAGGTACCCGAGTTACCGCCACAATGGCCCTGTCTATGCTACAATGACCAGGATCCTAGGAAGCTCTGGGTGAGTTTCGGAGATGAAAAGAGTAATTAACCGAATGAAAGACGACTCCTGTGAGTGTCAAGATTCACTCTTTGCTAATGTGATCACAACTTATGCCAATGCTGGATTGTTTGATGAAGCAGTTGCTTTGTTTGATAGACGGCGTGAATTCAACTGCGTGAACTTTACTGAATCTTTTAACACTCCGTTAGAAATAATGGTGAAAGAATCCAAGCTGGAAAGCTGTTGTCACTTTTTCTTGGAGAATTGTCACGGGTGGGAGATTAAGTCCCGTACCCGTTCCTTGAATTTACTCATGGATGCCCTTTGTAAGATACAGCGTTCTGATCTTGCGTTGAACATTTTTCAAGAAATGGGATACCAATGGTGCTATCCGGATAGGGAAACGTATAGGAATTTGATGAGAGGTTTGTGTGATGATGGTAGGCTTACAGAAGCGACTCATTTGCTGTACTCGATGTTTTGGAGGATTTCTCAAAAGGGTTGTGGTGCTGATGTTTCTATATATAGAATACTGTTGGATGCTCTGTGTGATAATGGAGAGATCGAAGAAGCCACGGAAATTCTTGAGAAGGTGTTGAGGAAAGGTCTTAAAGCTCCAAAAAAACGGTGCAAGCAGATTGATTTGAGTCAGTTTCGCCATGCGGATGAAGAGGGTATTCGTTATGCAAAGGCGTTGATTAATGAAGCTTTGGTAAGAGGTGGAGTCCCTAGTGCGGATGGTTACAGTGCAATGGCTATTGACCTATACAATGCAGCAGGGATTGATGAAGGCGATAAGGTGCTGGAAGATATGTACCAAAAGGGGTTTGACTCATCCTTGTTGATTTATGAAGCGAAGTTAAATGCTTTATTTGCTGCAGGCAAGGTTAATGAAGCAGTGGATGTTGTTGAAAGGGAAATGATTGAAAGAAACTGTGTGCCAACTGTGAAATTGCATAATATTGTAGTCAAGGGGCTATGCAATACGGGAGAATCTGATTGTGCCATGAGGTACTTTGAGAAGATGTCGAAACGAATTGGCTGTGTTCCTGACGAGGACACGTATACGTTCCTTATTGATGGATTATGTTGCGAGGGAAAGTACATGGAAGCTAGTCGAATGTTGGAGAAGATGGTACTTAGCTCTTATTGGCCTGGGGATGAAATATATGCGAAGCTAATCCCGGGCCTTTGCCTGATAGGAAATCCGTATAAAGCTGTGATATGGTTTGAAGAGATGATAAGCCAAGGTAAAATTCCGAGAGTTTCTACGTGGCTTTCACTGGTGTCTTCTGTGTGTACCAGGAGTCAACCATCTCTGGTGGTATCTTCAATACTGGAGGGATCAAGAAATTCTTCAGAAGCAAAAGTGGCATCAAGAATGGGGTATTTTTTCCGGCAAGATTAATTTTTTTGATGCTGATATGAAAATCAGGGAGTATGTTAGGGACGTTTGACAAGCCTATCGCAATGAAATTGTTGTGATAGCAGCTTGAATTTTAGCTCAATACAGGTTGAACTAGGCTCTAGGCTCTGTTAAGTTCAACTTAATAAATGTTAAATTCAGTTCAGATCCAATAAGTTCAGTTCAGTCCAATAGGTTTAGGTAGAAATTTTTTAACTAAAGTAAGTTCAGTCTGATGAGTTCAATTCATATAAGTTCAGTTAAGCTCTTACCAGACGAAATGAACATAGCCCTCGTCTTTCAATAAAGCAGAAGGCGTGTAACATCGTGTGACTGGTGTAAATATGACATTTGTATTCTGCAGTTACCCTGCCGGCCTCCTATAACAAGCGGTAAAAATGTTAAACGAATTGAAGGGGGGCGAATGTGATGCTGCTGCTGGTAATGCTTGTTTGAGAGATGTGATTAGGCTAAAATACGCAAACGTGCATCAGGTGCAACTAACTTTATCCTGCTCTGGTTAAAGATAATATAAAGGTACTTGCTAGGTGATCCTCAACTTTAGTTTTATCGAGCTTTGAGTTTCTTTCTTACTGTTTTTTTCAACAATGGCTTCTGGGATTCAAGATTACATACCTAATGAAGTTGTTCAAAGTACAGTTAATAAACAGCATAGATACAAAAAAGTAGAAATATGCCCAGGCCTAAATTGCCAAGAAATAGGGCCCCTTTACGAAAAACTACCCTCAGAAATACAAAAAAGGATTATAAAGAATCCATTGCATGTTTCAAAAATGACCTGCTGAAGGAAATAAACTATAAACAGATATCCAAGATCAGCAGTGAAACAAATGCAATCAGGAAAGATAAAAGACATTCCCACTAATTTATTCCAGACTAAACTTTGCTATCTTGCATGATTTTCTACCATGGTACCGACAAACAGAAGTGTGTGAAAAAGCATCAGTAACACAGACATCGCGACGAGAAACGTCCCGAGTTTCAACCATTTTCCCTCCAGTGTCTTAATAAATCCATCTTTGCAAGCATGGCAGTCATAGCACAACATTCTCTCATCATTCTGCCATAGGTCACAATCTCGGTCATGCGAGGCGTCTGTGTCCTTCAGGTTCTTCTTGCCTCTTTTCCAGTAAGTCGCGTTTACATACATCATCCCGCAAACTGGTGGAGGCTTGCAGCATCCCGACTTAATAAAACAACAAAAAAGAATAAATTAGACTTTTCGACTTTTGAAAAATAATAAGTTGACAGTAAGTTCATTACTATAACCCCATCAATACCTCAAGCGGAGAGAGTTTACTGGCAATGAAATCGTAAGGCTTGACCTCAGACGATCTAGCAACCAAATCAGTGGATATTGACGACCTACTATATATACAAGGCTTGATCATGTTGTTCCAATTATTTGGGTCATAAGTCGCCATCTTGAGCCATTTAGGCGAAGCCGGCATCCGTTTAGTCTCTGTATTCAAACTTCCCACGAGGCTGAGCCCGACAGTGAACATCAGCACCAGCGGGAGGAACACGAGGATAAGTCCGGGGGCTGGAAACCGGATCCTGGTGTACACAACACCATTACTTAGAAAGAAAACGAGGATGAGACCAATGGCGATCGCGAGTTGCATTACTGCTCAAATGTTCCTCGCAATCGTATTGTTGAACGTAGAATAGCCATATTGGTTGGAAGATAAGTGGAATTGATAACTAAGGCTAGCGGGAGCACGATGTGTTATATTTTGAGGGACTTTTTATATTTTTTCATCATGTGTATGTACATTTACTAATACATTATATACTCGTGTTGTCGTTAGATAATGGGGAGTGCATTGATGAAACTTAGAATAATATTGAGGAAATTGGTAAAATTGTGAGCCAGGAATAGCATACGTCTTTGCCAAATTGGGGAAGAATCTTATGACATGGCTAGGTAGGTGGGAGTTGTGCGTGGGAGTTGTAGGCGGGCGGAACCCAGAGACGGCCCCGCCTAGAATTAAATAAAAAATGTAATTCCTTATATCGTAATTTTCAATTTCTCTGATGGTAATCCGAATTCAAACATAAATTTTGAAAGTATTTTATAATATTTAAAAATTAGTTCGGAGCGAATTTCATTTCTAAGTTGCTCTTGGTTGACATTGTGGGTTTGACTTAGATGACTACATGATAGTAGGATCGGGATACTATATTTATCCGATCACAAGCTAAGTTATAGTAATATGAATATGAAATATGAATCCGAGATGATATGAGTATGATAATACGTGATTTTCAACACGTGCTATTCTAAATTGATTTATATGAGTATGATAATACGTGATTTTCTCCCGTATGAAATTGATTTATTTCCATCATAAAGGAGGAAGTATGCATCACTATTACTCGACAAAATGAGTCTTGAAGAGGTACCTGATTAGCATCCCATCTGCAAGTTGAAAATGAACCCCTTTTCATTTCCTTGGAAGTAAGCTTTTGATTTGGAGAAGCACTGAGGCAAACCGCTGCTTTCCATGTCTTCAGTAGATGGGCTTTACCATCATAGCGTTGTTTATCCGCCACATTTCCATCTCTGCTTCACATTCACAGGGTGAGATCTTTTATTACTATTATTATTCTTTTGCTTTCGGTACTTAAAGTGAGAAGACAAAAGTCATGAGGTGTAACGATGATGAAAGAAGAAAGAGACGATTAGGTATAACAATTATTACGAGAACATAAGAGGGCTTCTTTTGTATAGGCAGAAAGGCTTTTCACTTGAGACGTTTACGCTTCCACTCCAGCAGATATGTTCAAGATCACCTTTGACAGTTTGAGCATACCAGCCTCTTGCCTTATCATCTTGGCAGCTGCCTAGGCTGAGAATGGGGACCTCCGATATTCTAGGTTCCTCAAGATCTCTCACTAGACCAAGTTTCTTGCTTGAAATGTAAGGAAACTGCAAATCCGCGAGAATTAATCAACCACAAGATATAACAGATCTGGAGCTCTATTCAAATGTCATGATGAGATGCTGTAAAAGCAAAAGACATGCCTCCATATTGTTAGAGCTGAAGGCATTTATCTCCAAGAGAGTGGGATTGCTGATTAGACCAAATGTGATATCGTCAAGCTGTCTCATATCTCCTCCAAACATGAGAGGAGACTTGGCGATGGACCATAATGTCATCTGTCAAAAGATTTTCACATTATGTATAATTTCTTAAGTTACTAGATGAAAAACTGGGAATAATTGTATACAAAGTAGTACCTGGGATCTTTGTTCGTCGGGAGTAAGATTACATTTTCTTTGAGGACCTAGATTTGCACCTACCAATCATAAAAGCAAAAAAGCATTTCGTCAAATCAAATGACATCAGACTCTTAAAAGATTATTAATAGTTGATATATTCCTTTTGTGTCATCAGACAAAGGGGGGAAAGAAAGAAGGAGGAGGAGGAGGAGGAGGAGCACGGATGAGATTAGTCTTTATTTTATCATTCTTCCATTCTAGAGGAAAAGAGCAATCTATTCAAGTCAAGTCTACCTGGATCACTAAGCCATCCCAACGGTAGCATATCTAAATCCGGCCAAGACTTTCCCCTTAGCCCTTTTGCTCCAACCATTCGAGCAGCAGTGAAATCTCTAACAGACCAAAAGATAAAAGTTAAGAGTGAAGCACCTTGGTATAAAACTCAGCAGTTTTTTATTTTATAATTTACCGACTAATATCGAAATGGGCAGCAACATCACTCCATGTATCCCAGTCATCCCCTGTAACTCTATACATGTTTACAATACCACTTATATGCTTTGCCAGGGTCTCTTCCGGAAACAGCCTCCTATTCGTAGGGTAAGACTGCGTACATCTCACCCTCCCCATACCCTGCCTATAGGCGGGAACTTGGGTACGTTGTTGTTGTTGTTGTTATATTCTTTGCCACAGCTGGTGAAGCACTACTTCCAGGAGATAAGGAATATACGATTGGGTGTTTAAATTCTCTCAAGACCTGCATGATTTGACATAAATCGTGATATCAACAACAATCTTGAGGAGAACACTCACTTTTCTTCTTCTGATCATCCTTATCTTTTTTCGCGTTGGTTTTAGGATTAATTGATGCATGGTTGAAATCAACGTGACAAGGATATGAAGTATGTTTACCTTCGAAACGTAGCTTATCTCATCTAGATCCAAGTCCGCACCAAATACACAGTCGTGTTTAACTGTCAACATAACAGAATAAAACTGAAGTGCACTGATAGGTCGACAACTGAAGTATTAACCAATTTCATCTTCAGAAGGAGAAAAGGAATAAAGCTCCAATGAATCCTTTTCTAAATTAAAATCTGAATATTTACCAAAATCAACACCCCATTCAGCATATTGCTGGTGGAGTGACCTCAAGAATGCTCTTCCAGCTCCCAGTTTGGTGTTAACACTCATGAACCCATTGGGCATCCATGCACAAGTCCTCTCTTTGATTCCTATATCTTGTGCAAACCACTTCCTTCCAGACTCTTCATAAGCTCTGCCCTATTATGAAATAAACATAAACAATTAGAAATAAACATAAACAATTAGGCCAAAGTTATGGAGTTTATGGCTTTCGATGCCTGTACAAGAACATAGTATTCGAGTTTCAACCACTCCCAATGAAAGCAAGTATTTGAAAAAGAACTAGCGTAAAATGATATGAGAGAGAAAATAAAATAAAAAAATTGAGAGATAATCTAAGTTGCAATACCGTGGCGACGTCCAGAATAGGTTTGTTTGCATTGAACGCCTGAGTACTGATACCTCTCATAATATGAATTCCAAATTTCAAACCCATTCTGTGAACTTTTGCAGCCACCTCACTAAATCCTTTCCCACCTATGGAGGAAGGCCATCTACCCGGATCCGGAACCATCCTTCCCCATTCATCAACCACATCAAATCCAAGAGAGTCAACATGAGCGCCTTCAACTTTCCTCCGATACCAAAGATAGTCCACCACGACGTACTAAACAAAGTAAACAGATTCAAATGTAAGGAAAAAATGGCAACTATAATAATAGTTTCATAGCTCATACTAACTGAAACTTATTACCTACGTCTAGTCTATAGATAAACCAATGATTTTGTGCTCAATTCATCTACATGAATTGATAGCATGCATCAGAATGCATTTATATCGACCTTTTCAAATCATTTCCATTAACTACAACACAGCGTTAACCGACCTCGTCAAGATAACAATTCCACTAATTGTATGAATCAATTTCTAAGTAATCAAGAACCTCATATCCATGTGGAAGGAGACGTTGAGCCACAAGTTGCGCATTTTGCAGGAACTCTTGTTCAGAAATCGTCCAGATAAACGAATCATACGAGTTCCACCGCCTCGGTGGTGTCCTGGCTTGCTCTGCCTCTCCTCGACATTATGCTCCTGTAATCAAACTAACACAATTCAACAAGGAATCATTACACTTAAAAGCTTAAACTCAAATTTCTCCCCAATATAGAAACTTTATTCTTTCTTATTTTCCTAATAGACAAAATGATAAGCAAAGCAATTCAATTGCCCTTCATCTAGCCTTACAAGAATACAAAAAGATACCAATTTTTCCACATACACATGATTTCAACAACCGGGTATCATCGCAAACAGAAAATTGACACAACAAACAGCCTCTCAAATCAAAATCAGTACTTTAATAAGCACTAAATCTACAAAAGAAAACAAAACTAGACAAATATTCGGTTTTGGACACGAACCTTGAAATTATCAGAGCTGGTATAAAGGTGAAAAGGAGCGAGCTTGGTGAAAATTCTTTCTTAAACATGTTTACTGCTTTCAGTATTCAAAAAATTGAAGTGAAAAGAAACCATCAGCCGTTGTGGGTTTTTCGAATCGATTGCTGCTGGGATTTATAGTTATGTTGATGGATCGATTATTCATGTTTACGTCTGTGGGTGTGTTCAAGAATCATCAACAAAAGACAAAGATTGCTCGTGGCATTTTGTTATTACTCCATTATACACCACAAATCGAGGAAATCTATGCGTCGTAGTCAATTAATAGAAATAGTTTTCATATTTATCTCAATTTACTATTTATGGATAAAATATATTATTGAAAAAGCCATTCTAACTTAAACCCGAAGCAGGAAATAGTGATTTCCGGATTGAAGGCGTAAAACAAAAACAAAATTGTACTCCCTCTGACCCACCCCGCTGTCCCTCCAGAACTTATTCGGTATTTATTTTTTGTTCATTCTAAAGAACTTATTCAATTACTTAAAATAATAAATAAAAATTCATTTTTTCACCTTTTTCCATTTCTTAACACTACACTTTCCCGTGAACCTACATTTTATTAAAAACAGCATTCAAATGTTATTTCCAAATTCTCCGAAATCAATGGAGTAATTTATTTATGATTTTCTGGATTATAATCATTAGATTGTTATTGTTAAAGAATTTATAGTGGCTATTTATTATCGGAATTCTGATTCTACGTATCATGGTATATAATAATGATCGAAATATTTAGCATTGGAATGTATGGGACTAATATTGAAAGTGGATGTATCCATAACTGAAATTGGTTGTAGTTTTTGTCAAACGTTGGAATAATTGAAATATTTTAAATGTATATTTGAGTTCTTAAAAGATCAGGAACTACATATGCCCTGTGTGAGCAACTAAACCATTAGAGAAACATTCAATAATTGCTCACATGATCCTATCCTTAACCTGTTCCTAAATAAATCATTACAGAGATGAAAACGACATTACAATTACGAATTTTTCACTAAACAAACAAGAATATTCCAAATGTTTTATTTATAGGTAAAGCACCAAAACAGATTAAAGCAAATTGGATCAAATAGACATTACTTTTCGAAGAACACTGTTATAATTTGCTTGATAACATTATAAACCAATTTACTGTATTGTCCACTATCTGCATTCTGGTTCTACACATACAAGGTGCCAAAGGATTTTCCCATAAATCATACACTCGCGTCAATCGTATGTCACTTTCCTTCAGCTACTCAAATTCTTGGCAAATTCTATTACAGTTTTACACGCGAACGTGAACTGCCAAATGCTAGGAGCAGTGTAGTATAAAAACAGCACATCCATGGCTCTCTACCACTGTGGACAAGGAGTCATTCACAACACCGAAGTCTTTCACACTCCATTCTTCTCTCCCTTTGCATGAACCAAAGTTCCTCTCCAGAATAGCCCTAATCAAGTCGGCTATCTATATTGATACTAAAGCCTTCTCAAGGTCCAAGTTAAAAACGGCAACATAGACTTCTCCTGGAACAGGATCGGTTTTATTAAAAGTGGACGGTAAAACTAGCTCAATCCTAGACTTAACAAGCCACAGATATCACTTGGTTGGTAGTATTTACTCAAGGACCCTCCATTACTCGCGTCATTTTGTATGAAAAGTAAAAGCTTGAAGACAAACCTTTTCTTCCTGTTGTAATCTAAGCAAGGACTGCATTAGATGGATCTGATTTAGCTGTGCATGGAAGTAAACTTAGCCACTATATGGTAACGGGTCAACCAATTTAATCTCTCATACTCTGCTTAACAAAACTAGCTGAAAAGGTGACTGGAAGCTGATAAGGTGACTTATTTTTCAATAAGCCTGCTAAAGTAGTTTTTCAAATCAGTCAGCTAGTTGTCATTCATGTAACGAACTATTGTTAAATAAGCTCAAAATGACTGATAACCTGATGCTAACCGGAGCCTTAACATGGTTTACAAATACGAAGTATCACCTCTGACTGTGGTCATAGATGCACATAAGCTAGAGTAGCTATTTCTCAGGGTACCATCATAGTTCAGCTCCCACATCTGTCAAAATATTTACAATGGATTCCTTTATTTAGTTCAACCACGAGAAAAATTACAGTAGAAATAAATTAGTCAGATATAAAGCTTGCAGCTACATGTGCGAGCTATAAAGAACACACATAAAATTAATTCATAAATTCTACCACATACAGATTAAACAGAAATAAATACATTCGAGAATTGTGATTCATGTAAGATACAATTTACTGATTGAGAGACTTCCTTATGAATATTCTTCATCTTGGAACCCATATGTTCTCATATAAAAACATTCCGAGAGTTATTTGTGTTTCGCTTAAGGATTTGCTTGTTAAAATGAAAGTTCACGTTACCTGGTTGGCATCCCATCTGCATGGTGAAAATGAGCCCCTTTTCAGTTCTTCAGAAGTAAGTTTTTGGCTTGGAGAAGCACCAAGGCAAACCGCTGCTCTCCTTGTCTTTAGTAAATGAGCTTTACCATCGTATTGTCGTTTATACATCACATCTTCATCTCTGCATCGCATGAAGAGTCAATGAGTGACGTAGTAATCTACATATACATTTTTTCCTTTGAAGTCCAAATTGTGAAGGTATAGAATTGTTACGAGAAGAGACGAGGGCTTCTTTTGTATAGACAAAAGGGCCTTTCAAGCAAAGTACTCGAGTTTGCTTTCCAGCAGATTTGTTCAAGATCACCTTCGACGTGTCTAGCATACCAGCCTCTTGCCTGATCATCATCACATCTACCGAGTCCGAATCTAGGGGCCTCCAAGATACTATGTTCCTTCACATTTCTTACTTGGTTGTGTTTTGTGCTTGAAACATAAGGAAACAGCATTTACAGATAAGAATTAGGCTCCATCCTGTCCAAATGTCATGATGAGATGCACTAAAGTGAAGGACATGCGTCCATGTTATTTGAGCTGAAGGTGTTTATCTCTCAGAGAGTGGGGTTGCTGATTAGACTGAATGTCGAATCGTCAAGATTTCTCATATCTCCTCCAAACATGAGAGGTGACTTGGCGATTGACCATAGTGTCATCTGCCAAAGGAACCTGTGTTATATCAGTAAAAACTCAGCTTCTGAAGTTGCT
>JAYMSG010000356.1:0-10509 GCA_036897925.1 Aragoa abietina | reverse complement strand
CAGTGATAATTTTAGACAAGAACTTGTAAATCACTGTACAACTTGCTATTGGCCTATATTTCTTTATGGTACTAGCGTTTGGAGATTTTGGAATAAGCACCAATACAGTTCTATTCACTATCTTCAATATCTTCCACTCAAAAGAAATATTTGATAACAGCTGTAATATCTACTCCATTCATATCAGCTGTAATATTTTATAGCAGCTGTAATTTATTATTTTTTATTCACTCTCTTTCCCACTTCATTCACTCTCTTTCATATTTTATTCATATCTCTTACTTTAAATACTACAACTCTTAATCTCCGTGCCCGATCA
Organism: Aragoa abietina; assembly: GCA_036897925.1. Lineage (NCBI taxonomy): Eukaryota > Viridiplantae > Streptophyta > Magnoliopsida > Lamiales > Plantaginaceae > Aragoa > Aragoa abietina. The sequence continues at coordinate 10,190 of JAYMSG010000356.1, read as the reverse complement.
GACTGTAATCCGTATTCCGGGATGGAGGGAGTACATGATTGTGCTCCGTGCTTGTATTCTATCTTTCTCGTTTTTTTACACACTTGGCCTGACTGGGAATTGGACCACTTTAATTGAAATATCAGAGGGGGGCAAAAGTATTTGTGATACGACTTTCGTTCTTTTTTTTTTCTTTTTTTTTCCAATTTTGAGAAACAAATCTTGAACTTTGTTTCAGGCTCAAATTACTGCCTATGTCGAGTATTTTGGCCAATTCACATCTGAACAATTTCCTGATTATATAGCAGAGGTAATTTCTTTGTTTCATATCTCATATTGCGACTTCTCAAGACTGACAAAAGCGAGCTCTTATCTCATGCACTCTGAACTTGTAAAATTTTCTAATTTTTCCTCTATGTATTCTGGTTTTTCAGCTTATCCGAACCAGATATCCATTCAAGGAAAACAGAATATTTGATGATGTTTTGGGTAATTCTTATGATCAACTGAAGTCACGTTTTTGGAGTAAAATGTTTCTTAGCTTTAAATGATTTCTGTGTTTGCTTCACCTTCCAGCAACTTTTGTTCTTCACCATCCAGAGCATGGCCATGCTGTTATTCTTCCCATTATCTCATGTATTATTGAGGGGGTGCTGGAATATGGGAGAAGTGATCCGCCATTTGCTAATTTCATTTCCCTGGTTTGCCCCAGCAGTGAGGTATCTTTTTTATTTTACTCATCCTTCACTTGGCATTAGTGAATATGTCTGAACATATATTTCCTGCTTCTACTATTATAGTTAACCACTCGTTATGAAGAATTCACACCTCTTGAAGGATAACATTGTTTACTTAAAAGACAATTGATGGAAGGAGTTGGCTTTAAATGCAGTTTGAGTATTCTGAGCAGTGGGCCCTTGCTTGTGGAGAGGTTCTAAGAATTTTGACTCACTCTAACAGACCGATGTACAAGATAGAACATCAAGAAAATGAAGCAGATAGAAGTAGCAGCGAGAACATGCTTCAACTAGTAAGACAAAAGATAAAGGATATTCTTTACCTTCGACACAGACAGGGAGGAAACCCTGGAGGGCACTCTCTCTCTGGATAACTGATATATTGCTTGCAGCACCTCTTGGGATCAGAAGTGATTATTTTCGCTGGTAAGTTACTGATATTCACGTGGCATGGTTTATAAGTAGTTGATTAATAGGTTATGATTTAAGTTTAAAATTCTGGATATCATATATTTCATTTTGTCTGCTCGAGGTTTCGGATTTCTAAATATCAACTCTTAGAATTCAAGGGGTTTCTTTAGGCTCATTTAAATAGCTTTTCTCAGTGTAGCCTTTTGATGCTTCTCTATCGTGACCGTAGTTGGTATTGCAGGTGTGGAGGTGTCATGGGAAAATATGTGGCTGGAGCACTGAAACCACCTACAACTGGTGAGTTAGTCCACTGAGATGTATCTATTTGCATCCATTCATTAATATTGAAACTGTTGCATAGTAAGTATTCTTGGCACAGCTTACACCACACATCATCTGAGCAAATGCATGCTTTATCGGTTGTTACCACCATTACTATTACTTTCTGCTGGTGCTCTTCAGATTCTTCGCATTATGTTACAGTGTGAATACAAAATGTGTTCTTTTTCTGGAAATTCTGATGTCTTTATAGATAAGGCTATTGACATGGTTGGGTGTTACCACCGAAATGCGTATACTTTGAGGTTTGGCCTTGCTAAAGAATGATTATTATTTTTGAATACCTAAGTTCTGTATGCATTGCCTCAGGCTCCAGACTAGCGGAATGCGGCTGGGGGGTCCGTGAGCTAAACAGTGTTTGTCATTGAAATGTTAGAGCAGCCTATGATAGATTAGTAGCAGTGTAGTTTCCCAATGAGGAATAGTACGAACCTATTGTGTCCCACTTTTTAGTATTCGCTTAACTAAAGAAAGTGGCTACCTCATGTGCAGCAAGTCTGAGTAGCAGTCTGTGATTAGTCTTTTATGAAGAACCATAATGAGTATCATCTGGCTACACCTAATTAATCGGAATCATTGAAATGGACTTATGGTTGTTGCAAGCAAGCTTTAGAAACATGACTCTAGTTGCCGCTAAATTACGAGAGAAATAAAAGGACATGATGCATATTTTCATTTGTCTTTGTTCTCCAGTAATACGAGCTGTAACTAAAACGTGAAAAATGAATTAGTATGGTACGAGGGTGATTATTGTTATAGTATTTCAGCTTCTTCTCGTGGATCCGGAAAGCATCCTCAACTTATGCCATCAACCCCGAGGTGGGCTGTTGCTAATGGTGCTGGAGTTATACTTAGTGTTAGTGTATGTGATGAGGAAGTAGTTCGTTATGAGACTGCTACCCTCACGGCAGCTGCTGTTCCTGCACTTTTGCTTCCTCCCCCCACAACACCTATGGATGAGCATCTTGTGGCCGGTCTACCAGCACTTCTATGCATGGCTGTTTCATCGGTAAGTTTTTCATAAATGTTTCAGAAGAGATGGTACCTCCAACATTTTCCTAATTGTCCTTCTGGCTCAGATATTATGCAATTGCTAGTCCGAGTGCCACGCAAAGACTGCTTCTTGGGCTTCTAGAAGCTCCACCTTCTTGGGCTCCAGATGCACTTGATGCTGCCGTACAACTCGTTGAACTTCTTCGAGCAGCAGAAGACTATGCTTCAGGAATGAGAGTAAGTTCCATCTCCTTTTTTTTAACCGTTCCTTTTCCCGTCCTTTTTTAACCGTTTCTTTTCCCGTCATAGTTCTTTACATATTTTGTTCAGAATAATGGAAGTCAGTTTTTTACTTATTTCCATCACAAGTATGGATAATATAGTATCAATATATGATGATTTCAGGAATAAAAAGGAAGGCTAGATTTTTTAAACTGTTTCACATTGTTGTTATTATTATTCTTTTAGTTGCATGGTAATTTCAAGGTTGGGTCGGTGACTCACTTTGTTGCAATGAAGCTTTGCACAATTTTCTGAATCGTATATTATAATAGGATCTCATATATTAATTACTTCAAGCATATTCAATGTTTGCCAGACATTTCAGTGTCCTGGTGAAAATTTAATTTACGGGCTATCGTATATTTTCTAGTGAAGGTTTGTTGATTATGTCAGTATGTTTGATCCCATGAAAGTGCTAATGGTTTGCAATTATTGATGAAGCTTCCAAGAAACTGGATACACCTGCATTTTCTGCGTGCTATCGGGATTGCAGTGTCTATGAGAGTCGGAGTTGCAGGGGATGCTGCAGCTGCTTTGCTTTTTCGAATACTTTCTCAACCAGCATTACTATTTCCTCCACTAAGACAAGTTGACGGTGTAGAAGTTCAACACGAACCTCTAGGGGGTTACATTTCATCCGAGTTAAAGCAGGTATTTCATCAGCCGACGTCTGTTGTTGTTTCCTATTCATACGGTTCTTTTATCAACTTATTAATGCGTTTACTTCCTATCCGAAAACTGTTTTCAGCAAAAAGAAGTGCCAGCAGCAGAAGCTACAGTTGAAGCTACTGCAGAAGGGATAGCATCGATGCTTTGTGCTCATGGCCCAGAGGTTGAGTGGAGGATATGTACAATTTGGGAAGCTGCATATGGTTTGATACCTTTAAGCTCATCTGTGGTCGATCTTCCTGAAATTATAGTCGCAGCACCATTACAGACCCCTATATTATCGTGGAACTTATATATTCCTATTCTTAAAGTACTAGAGTACCTTCCTCGTGGAAGTCCATCTGAAACCTGTCTAATGAAGATTTGTGTTGCTACTGTTGAAGCAATTCTTCAGAGAACATTTCCACCCGAGTCTTCTAGAGAAGAAATTAGGAAGACAAGATACGTTTTTGAGTCTGCATCCAAGAATCTCGCTGTTGCTGAACTACGTGCAATGATCCACTCACTGTTCTTAGATTCATGCATCCCTTTAGAGCTTGCCGCTCGCCTTCTTTTTGTCGTATTTAACTGTCTGTGTCAGTCATGAAGCGCAAATCAGTGGCAGTAAGAGACCTAAAGGTGAAATTCATTATTCTCAAGAAATAGATGAAGAGAGGAAAGGATCTAATGGGAAGCAAAGAAAACTGGGAACTAAACTGGGGAAGAAACAGGGGCCTGTGGCAGCCTTTGATTCTTATGTTGTTGCTACAGTTTGTGCTCTATCTTGTGAGCTCCAACTCTTCCCCTTCATCTTAAATGGAAGTAATCACTTGGATCCCAAATATAATTGTAACATGGTTAAACATGCAAAAGTGGACGACTCTTCATATCAGTTACAGAAAGGTATTGACTCGGCTGTTTATCACAGTTGCAGAATATTGGCAATTCTGGAGGCACTTTTTTCTTTGAAGCCATCTTCTATCGGCACTTCTTGGAGTTACATTTCAAATGAAATAGTGGCTGCTGCAATGGTTGCAGCTCATGACTCTGATCTATTTAGACGTTCAAAGGCGTGCATGCGTGCGCTATCCACCATGAGAAGGTGCAAGTGGGACAAAGACATTCACTCTAGGGCCTCTTCCCTTTTCAATCTAATTGATATTCATAGCAAAGTTGTCGCTTCCATAGTAAATAAGGCAGAACCACTGGAGGCATACCTACTGCATGCTCCATTATTGAAGGAAGCGCCTTCATGTTTTCATGGCAAAAATCTAAATACGTGTGGTAGCTGTCACCAGCTGGCATCAGGTCAGTCATCTTCACTGCCATCTGAAAATTTGCCTGGTGTAGAAGCTTTGCTCACTGGTGAGGAGGCTGATTCCCGTGAGGTCGAAAGATGTAGGATGGGCAAAGGAATAACATGTTTCCCAGTAGAGGCTTCAGATCTGGCCAACCTTTTGACAATGGATAAGCATGTAGGTTTCAGTTGCGGTGCACAAGTTCCCCTTGGATCTGTCCTTGCAGAAAAACAAGAGCTATGCTTTTCCGTTGTTTCATTGCTCTGGCACCAGTTGATAGTATCACCTGAAACACAGCCAAGTGCTGAAAGCACGTCTGCGCAGCAAGGATGGAGACAGGTAATCCAATAATCTGCTCTATTATGTTACTTTGAACTTCAAAATATATGACAAGATTTAATATTTTGCTAATGAATGCAATCACTAAAGTGTCTATGAAGATGTTGAGATGTACTTGACGCGAAGCCACTGTAAACAGCTAAGAACTTTGTAAGCTCTAACATGGTGCTTCCTGATTTTTTATGTGGATGTCATTTCTGAAATTATGCTCTTTCTCGGTATTCGCAAGTTAATGTAAATTATGTTCCATGCATTTAGCAATTAAACAATAAGACCCTCACGTCTTCAGTTAAATGCAGGTGGTCGATGCACTCTGCAAAGTGGTATCAGCATCACCAGCGAAAGCTGCCACAGCTGTCGTTCTCCAGGTCTAGATTTTGTTTTGCTTCGATCATATATTGAGAAAGTATTGTGAACTCTGCTTTTTAACTGTTCTTTTATATCAAATCAAGAATTTATTGTGATTGTAGGAGTCGATTTCGCTTAATTCTCAAGTGTCTAGTTACGATAATTACCTTATCACTTTTCTCGCTGCGTGTATATGTTAGGCGGAGAAGGAATTAAAACCTTGGATTGCTAAGGACGATGATCTTGGTCAAAAGATGTGGGCAATCAATCAGCGAATTGTAAAAGTGATTGTTGAGTTAATGAGAAACCATGACACTCCAGAATCATTGGTGATTCTAGCTAGCGCATCAGACGTCCTCCTTCGTGCAACAGATGGAATGCTTATCAATGGAGAAGCCTGCACATTACCACAGCTGGAGTTAATATTTTCTGATTCATGTATTTCTAAATTCCTCGTTCCCCATCCTTCTTAACTTTCTTGCATCTTTGCATCTCTGATTTGACTTTGCTGTGCCATTGTTTTCTGGCGCCTTGATATGTAATCCAGCTGTTGGAAGCAACAGCCAGGGCAGTTCAACCAGTGCTTGGGTGGGGAGAATCAGGTCATATGGTGGCAGATGGCCTTTCCAACCTTTTGAAGGTAAAGTAGCTCTTTGGATTATTTGGTTAATTAAAGTTTACGTATTTGAAATTGAAAGGACCTTTCATGGCACATGCATGCATGTAGAAATCTATTCTCAGACCATAGTATAGTTGGGCCATTAATCATGGAAGAATCTTTGGTTTGTTATGCGGGGGAAGTGCATGACCACACCATGTGTATTGTGCACTCTACGCCAAATCACCACGTTTTATTTTTCATTGCACGGAAATATCTTGTGGTTTTTAAGCCCTTCATTCCAAATGCCTTTCTATCCAGATATAGAAATTTTTGGTGAAGAAAAATCTTTCAAATTTGGAAACATAGGGTTTTATGTAGCGTTGGATTTGGGATTTGGCTCAAAGTGCACTTTCTTAAGGTTCTCTGCGTAAGTTGCATTCTCTTTTTTCTTTGTGCAAGTTGCGTAAAACGTGGTGGTGGGGTGGGGGTTATCAAAAGTTGTGAAAACACGGTCTGCGCAATTTGCAAACATGGGGAGTATATTACTATCATTGTACTGGTTCGTTTTATCATGAACAGTGTCGCCTCCCCGCCACAGTGCGATGTGCCTCTCATCCCAGTGCTCATGTTCGTGCTCTTAGCATCTCGGTTCTTCGTGCTATTCTTACTGATGGTTCAGTTACATCAAGTTCCAAAACTGGGGATCATCCACCCTATCAGTACCCAAGTACAGGCATCACGGACTTGCAATCTGATATAGAGAAGTGTTTGACATGGGAAGCTCATAGCCGAATCGCAACTGGTCTGCCTATAGAGTTTGTTGTAGCGGCTGCTGAGGAGTTGGGTTGCAGTATATTCATTTGAAAAGTAGATTGAAAATATGTTGCTTTATTAGAAACTTTGTTCATAGTTCTTTCCTGCTAGGATGATTGGTGCGATGGTAAAAACGCCAAGACAGACAGCTGCCATTGAAATTGTCGTTTGCATTATCAGTGTTAATGTTCGTCCGAGCTAAACTTACATACTTCAGTGGGTGTACAATGATACTTCGTGTAATAGTTTCTTAGCTTGAACTATATAAATTACTTCACCGACTTACTGTATTTCCTTTTCAGATATAGACATCCCAAAAAATCTAACAAGAAAGTTGCCATTTTAATCAACAGTTGGTTAACAATTTAATCACAAAAAATCTAGCAAGAAAATCGCTCCGACACATCAGTTTGCTCGGCAGTGAGAAATTCTCAGCTGTTATGTCAGTAAATGCAATACTAGACGAACGAGAGAGCCTGGACTGTGATGATGACTTTGACGTTGATGTTTGCTATATTTGCAAATCGAGAAAGGAGGAAGAAGAGCTGGAGAATTTCGCAACCCACAAGTTTCGTATTCATGTTTACTGGATAAGTGATTCCGCGAGAAACATTATTATTTTATTATATACCTACTAGTCTATACTACTTCATGAGTATATTACTTTTAGTTTATATACGTATTTAAAAAAGTTCAGAATGAAGTAATTGTTCTTTTTTCTTCTTCGGATCAGCTAACATCGGTTCACAATCGCATTAAATTATTTACATTTCACCATTAAAAAACTCAATATGATATGATTAAATTAAACAAAATAAATTTTAAATTTAATATTATTAATTGTAATGATTGAAATGTCCTGTGTCTATCTTTCTACTGCTTCAAAGTCTTCTAAAACAATTATTTTCTGAAGGAAGTTTCCAATTTTTATTTTCTATTTCTAGCTTTCTTGTGTATTCAAGGGATTCCACATTGTATAGCAGTACACGCCACACACACAATTTCTGTAGCTGCATTTGAAATCTTTCTACTGCCTATTCAACCTCAACTCAGAAACCAATCGCACACTCCAGCAATGGCAACATACGCAGCTCTTGCCTCTCTTATGAATATCTTGATCCGAATCCAGCACCCTACCTGCCCTGCTTCTTTCCAGAAATCACAGATTGAGTCCCTCTTTGACAAAGTTACTTTCTTGGTTGACTTTCTTGAGAGTCCTTATTCTCAAAGAATAACCAGATATTTCGAGAGGAGAATGGCTGATGCTGCTTATGCAGCTGAAGACACTGTCGAATTTTATGTTGCCGACCGGATTCTTGCAAGATCCTCAGCCAATGGAGACAACGCATTGAAAAAGCACTTCCTCTCCAGGGGTCTAAGAAAAGCATTCCAGAAAATGAGCTTGAACATCGTCCCTTCTTGTGTCAGATCGGACATTCTTGCAAGATCATCAGGTAGTAGGGATGACGAGCATGCCCTCTTCTGTCAACATTTGGAGAAAGCAGTCCAGGAAATTGATTTAATCGTCCAAGCAGCCATCAAAGTTCAAGAGGAGACAGATGTAACGGAACAGCTGCCAAAAAGCTTAGTGCGTGTGAGATCATCACTGCCTGTGCCGCCGAGTGGAACAGTTAAGATGGTGGGATTAGACGGGGAGTTGACTCGCTTGCTAGACCAGCTCGCCACTGATCAGTCCAGCCGGCAAATCGTTGCGGTTGTAGGCATGGGCGGAATTGGTAAGACTACTCTTGCTCGAAGTGTTTATAACCATTCATATGCTAAGCATCATTTTGACATTCGAGCTTGGGTAACAATATCACAAGATTATTCTGTTGGAACCATCATTCATTCCCTTTTACGTGATATTGGTGTTGGTGAAAATGGTCAAGTTGAAGAACTAGGACTAAAATTATACCAGAGTCTATATGGCAGAAGGTATCTCATTGTCCTAGATGATATTTGGAGTGACGAGGCTTGGTATGAGATAAGTAGGTTTTTTCCTGATAATTGCGACGGAAGTAGAATCTTGCTAACCACTAGAGTTTCAAGTGTAGCATGTAGTGTTGGCACGTGCGATAATCCTTATGAAATGAGGCTTATGGGTGATTTTGAAAGTTGGGAGTTGTTTTCCGAAATTGTCTTTGGGGGAGAAGCATGCCCTTCTGAACTGGAAAAACTTGGGAAGAAAATTGTTGAGAGTTGCAAAGGACTTCCATTAGCGATAGCAGTTATCGGAGGACTTCTTAAGATGTCCGAGAGAACGCAAGAATATTGGGGTGGTGTGACAGAAAATGTGATCTCCATCATAAATACAACAAATGATGGGTATTGCATGGAGATATTGTCTTTGAGCTACCATCACTTGCCTATTCATTTAAAACCATGTTTCCTCTACATGGCAACTTTCAAAGAAGATGCTACAATCCGTGTTTCTGAACTCGTCAAGTTGTGGGTTGCGGACGGATTGTTAAAACCGATTAAAGATAGAGTTTTGGAGGAGGTGGCGTTAGAGTATTTGAATGATCTTATCGGTAGAAATCTGACTATAGTCAAGTATCGAGATTCAAGAGGGGACATAGACGCGTGCACTGTCCATGATTTGTTAAGGGAATTTTGTTTGAAAGAAGCTCTAAATGAGAACTTTCTATTTCGTACAAAGGAGGATGATGTCAGCCTTTCACAAAGACCAGAAAGCGCACGACGTTTGGTTTATAATAGCCCTCGCCTGGAATCTCGGTGGTATAATATGGCTTTCTTTTGCAAATACCACAGTTCAGAATTCGCCCCTGTCTGTAGGATCATGTGTGCCATTTGGTCCTATAGAGATATCGCCAGAAACTTGATAGTTGATACGGAAAAACTAGTTCATTTAAGATACTTTGCTGCTTCACTTGGTGAGAACCTTGGCATCCTGAAGTTAACGTCTTCATTCTGGAACCTCGAGACATTATCAATTAGTGGAGGGTCATATTGGAAAAAACATTATCTACCAGCTGAATTTTGGGAGCTTCACAATCTCAGGCATCTTATCGTGTCTGCCACGACAGCGGTTTTGCCGGATCCTAGGGCTGCTCATGTTGGTTGTGTCCTTGACAATCTACAAACACTTCGTGGAGTTGAAATCTTCAAATATGGTGGTGCTGCTGATGAAGTGCTTAAAATGATTCCAAATCTAAAAGTACTGGATGAATTTGATTTGGGGGACAATGACGACTCGAGACTAGCAGATAACTTTTTAGCTTTGTCTCACCTTGACAAACTTGAAAAACTATCAATTGAATACATAATTGAAAGGGGGCTATCTTACCTCCACGAGAGAATTGCTCTCATGAATGAGTTGGGGCATCCCGCATTCTCATGTAGCCTCAGAGAACTTGAGTTGGTTGGGGGGTATAGAATTCC
>JAYMSG010000355.1:0-10511 GCA_036897925.1 Aragoa abietina | reverse complement strand
TGGAAAATATATATTTTCTTTTGAGGTGCTTACCTTATTACTCATATCACTCACGATTTCCTTCTCACTGTTCCATTCCGTATACTAGCATATATAGTTAGATTATCTTCCTTAGTTGTAGCATCTGCTGATATATGTGATTGTCTATTTGTAGATTGTACTAGACAATCCAGAAGATAAGAAATACTATGCAATTGGGGGGCGAACGAAAGTGCCTATTCATGTGACTGGAGTCATTAATATCAAGGATGCTGAAATTGCCATACTGGACGGTGATGTTGGGAGCATTGAAGCACAGAAAAAGTAATGCTCTCTTTGTTTGGTGCCTGTCTATTTGATAAATTCCATACTGGAATTCTTAATTTCTTGTGGGCTTCCTTACAAGATTTTTTCTGTCAACAAACCCCATCCTGGGTTTTCTGATTTGTTTACTTTCATCATTGTTTACCAATTCTCTCCGTGGCAGCATTGAACCACCGAAAAAGTACAATGTTCCCTTATTCCGGTCCTTGATTGGCAGTTTTTTTAGCTTTCAGTTCTATCCTGATTAGTCTCGTTCATCTATTTCTTCACCCCTGCATCCGTGTATTTGTATACTGATTGCCTCTGTTCTTTCACTATTTCATTAGTTAACACATCCCATCCCAGGTTTTCCTGTTCAGCATTTTTTCTTCTTCTGGGTGGGGGTGGAGATGGTGGTTTATTTTCAACCATCCATGTGATATGATTTCGCAAGCGACTTTATTTGGTAGAGATAATTTATGGCATATGATTAATAAGTCTTTTATATGAATGATAAAGCTTCAAGTTTCGCATTTCATGATGTTTCATATGAAAACTGTACATAACTGATATCTTGAACTATGTTTTCTAACTAAGGCTAGTATTACCTGGAGAAAATGCCGTTTCTTTATCAGCAAATCATCTACAGAAGATGAGGCTGGCTTTTCACTTGACAACTCCTTCTGGACATGCTTTCAAGCCTCATCAGGTTAGGCTATAGTTGTTTTGAAAGTAAATCCAGTCTATTTTTCGGTATTAGGTATATTGAGCTCTACATATGTATATGCAGGCATTCCTCAAGCTTAGACATGAGAGTGGAGTTGAACATATCTTCATAGTGGGGAACTCAGGGGATAAGTTTGAGATAGTATTAGTAAGTTCAGCTTCACCTTGTAAATATCTGGCTTTATTCAAATTCTTCTGGACATACCAATCAGTTATTTAGAAATCAGCCCTTCTCCCAACTAGGATGCAAAACTGTTCATCTCCATGTACTCATGTTATTAATTTTTTATTTGGTTGGTTTATTGTACAGCATTATGATCATTATAGTTGTTGAAATTGGTATGATAAGTTGTGTGGTCTACTAATCAGCAGTAACATAACTGTTTCAAAATCGTGCAGTATTTTCTTCGCAACTAATTTTTTTTTTACTTTGCTTTTGTAGGATTTTCTGGGGCTGGTTGAGAAATTCTTTTACTTGTCTGGTAAATATGACATTCAACTTACAGTGGGAGACTCTGTTATGGTAAATATCGCATAATGTGCTACTTGAAAGTTTCTTTCTAAAGCCACTCATTCACGCCTTATGAAATTCTCTGTTTTGCTGCATATTTGATTCAAGTTCTATTTTTCATCCTTTCCAGGAGAACTCTTTCTTGCAACCTCTAGGTCATGTTGACTTAGATTTACCAGATGCCCCCGAGAAGGCAGCCCGTCCTCCTCCACAACCCGTTGACCCATACTCCAGATATGGGCCCAAGGCAGAGATAACTCACATCTTTAGGGCCCCGGATAAGAGACCTCCCCAAAAGCTTTCTCTCGCTTTCTTGGGACTTGTTCTCGTGCCACTTTTGGGTTTCTTGGCTGGGGTACCTTTCAAATTCTTAACTCACTATTTTCTCTCTGTAGAACTGGACCATTCCTGTTTCTTAGTCATCCTCTCCCCACAGCATAAATTGTCAGTACATGGCGAACTACATCTTACACTTAACCTTTTTGTTTTTGTCCCTGTAGCTGGTTGCTATTCGTGCAAACCTGAAGAATTTGCCAAAGTCAACAGTCCCCGCAACTTTCGCATTGCTCTTCCATGTGGGTATTGCAGCTGTTCTACTACTATATGCGTTATTCTGGATCAAGGTCTGCCTCTAAATTCCTCTTATATACTTGTGTGCACTTTTTTGTATGGTTGCTGAGGGTTCTCCCTTCTTAATATTGGTTGTCTGGTCAGCAGCTTTTCGTTACTATACTCTGCAATTTCAGAAAATGTTTTTGTTTAATTACATGATACCATCTCAATACTTGCATGGTTACCCTTGGTCATTGCCATTCATACAAGGGTCATCGTTATTGACGCCAAAAGAAGGGAAAAACAAAAAAGAAAGAAAAATGCATAAATTGGTTTTCATTTTCTTCATTTTCTTTGATCTCATATCATATGTTTGTACATAAACGAGCACCTTTTTTTTTTAAGTTTTTTTTTACTTGTCATCTTCCAAGAAATTTAACTAATTAGGATTAGGAATCATATTTTATAGACAAGGATATGTTATCTGTTAACTAGCAACTGTCTAGCTTCTAATTTATATACAGTAAAACCTCTATAAGTTAATACTTGATAACTTAATAACCTCGATAGAAATAATCATTTGTCCGGTTCCAACCTTGGGCCAGTTCAAATTTCGATACCAATCAATAAAATGATAAAGATAATATTGTTTTTGAAACCCCCAACGTATATATGTAGTCCTGAGAAAATTATAAATTAATAATTATTAAAAACCTCTACTAATTGTCTAGCAGCTTTTCTAGTCGTTACCACCCGGTCCACTCTTGGATAAGGGCAGGATTTCTACAACGCTGACGGAGGAGAGAGCAGGGTTGGTGTCCAACCCTCAACCTTTTCCATTTCTCGAATAAAGCAAGATCACAACAGCTTATATGTGTTATCTACTTGAAAATTCTGAGATAATAATGTCACTCACTTTTCTTTGAACTTCAAATTTATAATGATTTCATCTTCCCATTGTATTCAAGAGTTGCGGCTTCCCCCTTCTCGTATTGACTTACTATTGTAAGAAGTTTCCCCTTCTCGTACTGCCTTACTATTGTAAGAAGTTATGAAGAGCTGTAGCCACTTGCAGTGCTTTCTTCCATATGACTGGTTCTAAAGCTACTAAATCATCCTCGGCTACACCATTATCAGATTTTGAATGACATCAGCTAATATTTCTTCTAAGCTGCGACCATTCATTATTTTCACTAGGAAAGTCCATCAACCGATGCACATCCGTTTTGTCGCCAAGCGGATCATGCAGTGTCGGAAACAATTTTCCATTGCCTCTTGTTCAACATTCATTATCCAAGCTGAGACAACCATATTGATAGTATTTAAAACATTAATCTTTCAACTCATAGCCCTACAATATCCTACGGTAAAATCTTTGGTGGTAGCACATTTTAAAGAGCTCTTATTATCTCGACATCACATTGTAATGGCTTTCAAACTTCTACATCATTAATTTAACCCATACATTGTAATGGCACATATTTCTATATAAAAAATGACAAAGACGTAAAAAACCTGTTATTAATTTAACGATTCAATAATAACTCTCTAAATTTATTAAATCTTGCGGTCCCGACATTATTAATTTATAGAGGTTTTACTGTATTCTAAAAAAATTTAGCTACTTTGGAACGATATCTTACAGAGTAGTTTTCATCTGTTAAATGAGCACCCTTTTGGTTTTGCAACTTGAAAGTGTGTTTAGCTGATTAGGAAGCACTATTTTCAGAGTATACGTGTGTCATTCTGTATACCTTTATTTCCGAAAGCAAGGACATTCCTATAGACATGCATCATTTGTACTTTTGGTCTGCCTGAAGATGAGTTTAATATTTTCTGTTGCAGCTGGATCTATTCACAACCCTGAAGGCACTTGGCCTATTGGGAATGTTCTTGATGTTTGTTGGACACAAGACACTATCCCATCTTGCTTCAGCATCTTCCAAGCTGAAATCTAATTGAAATCTACGATACCTATCTGAAAGTATTAAAGCTGAGCAGTCTCCTCAAATAAGATGGGATCGAGATCCTGTTTCCGTTTTGTAGCCGCACTATCACTGAACTATATAATTTCACCATATAAAATTTTGATATTTACGAGAAATTAGTTGACGCTGAGGGAAGCTTAAAAGAGTGCCAAGCATAGATCACTTAGTCATTGCGCTGCACAAGTTGGTTAGAAGGATTTACGGCACTGGTGACTTGTTGTCAGAATGTAACTTATTTGAGATTGTACTAGTAAGATCTTTACCTTGACCGTGGAATCTTACGCCCACTGCAAATATTCTACAATGTGATCTACGACTTTTACCCAAGTTGCAATCTGACAAGCCTTTGGCCCGTGCTACTCTGGATTACGTTGGATTCAGAAACATTGTGGTATAATTTAAAATCCCAAATGTTCTACGATTTAACTAATCTAGATATTCGTCTGTTTTCATCAGTTAACATCCTATTTTTTTGTCAAATAAGTTGAGATTCATTCATTGCAATGAAGTGATGATGCCTTCCAAACTCGCAGTCTGTTTCTTTCTACTACAAAGTACCAACATGTTGTTTAAGGGCCCGGTGACACTGCATTCACTAGTTGGCTCCTGTTAATGGAGATCAAGCTAGTAAACAGTCTGGTTCATTCTGTGTCAGCTGAAATTCGATCAGTTTACAAATTCTGACAACCAGCAGGCCCCTATCCAAAAATCTGTTATCTAACGATCTATTTCCCAGTCTTCTGTTTGTTCCTCACTTTCTACCTGGTCCCAGTCAAGGAGGGCGGGCGAGCTTCCTCAACGCCATGTTTAGGTTCGTTCGCGTCTACTTCAATTGTTTGAGGCAGAAAAAGGAATGCAGATAAAAGAAACTGGAACTGAACTTGTTAGCACGTCGTATGAACAACTGTGGAATATCAACTTGTGGATTAATATAGTCGGGGATGAAAAGAAATTACATAGGCGGAGTTATGCTACAGATGCAATTAGGGCTGGGCGGCTAGGTGATTTTTGTTGTAACAATTGTGGTTGTCGGTAGTATAAAACAGTACTCCTCCTAATAATAGCTCATGTGATGAACGCAGGATGGATCATTTCTGGGCGTAGTTTGTTGACATAATTAAAGATGTGTTACAAGACAAGGGACAAACATTGTTTTGATTCCTACTTGAAGTTATTTTTTCACCAGAAAGGATTTGATTGAACTAGTAGTAATTAAAAAGTCAGTGTATGTACAGAACGCCTGTGCAAGATGCGTCAAAATCACCAGGGAATCTAAGTCACTTACCCTTTTATCTGCTCATTTCGATTACCTTCAAGACGATGGCGTTTGCAATTTCCTAGTGGTTCAGTTGTCTTGACACCTTGTAATTTATAAAGCGCGATTACAAATGTGATTGAACGGTTTGAGTGTTCTCACGCTGGAACACCCGTATTCTAACATATGATTACCCGAATCAACCATTTTCACCAGCAAGTGGCAACAAAAAAATTAAGATGAAGATCTTTTGCCGAAATCGCATTTCAATTGATGCAGCTAGGTTTTAGAAGCAACAAGGGCGAGATGTAAAGAACGAAAAAAAAGGACGTCTACTAACACTAACGGAAATGGAAAAGCAAGCAATGTGAGAAGACATGCGACTTGCACGACTTTAAGTTGTTTGTGCTTTTACTTTATTTTTTCGTCAGTTAGCTAGTTCGTTTAGTTTGTGCTTCTTAGTAGCACTATTTTAAATTATAAGTATCTTTCATGTTTTGTCATAACAAATAATAACCATTATTATGATTTCTATCAAGAACTAGGATATTAACTTCAAGAGTTTTCTCCTTTTATCTCCGAGTTCTCACTCGTGTGGCATGAACACGTGGTTGTTCATTATGTCTACTTACTGTACACTTTTAATCGAAATTTGAACTACAGTAGTACACGGCTCTATCGAGTAACCCGCGTCAACTTTACCACCCTTATCCTCATATAATTTCGATTAAAGATAAATTATCAACTCCGAACTTTTTAAACAAAGTAAGGATTTAATAATAAAAAGAGAGTTATCTCAAAATGCAGGTGAATTGAAGGTCACGTTTGGTAGATGGTCGACCATTGTAGAAAGAAATAGACCTACTAGCTAGCCTACTAGCCCTATAAAAGAATAATTCGTGTTGAAGCCTCAATTAATTTGCCATTACCATTATTTCATTCATTTGTTTTGAAATCTTTCAATGCTTATCCTTTGTTGCTTTTAAAGAATCTTAAAACGACCGACCTTAGGTCATGATTAATTACAAGCAAAGTGACTTAATTGAATCTTTTGTCTCAGGAAACAATGCCTAACTTTCCTGCGGATGTTCAAATACCGTTTCTTCTTCTGGAAAACATTCGAAGCCTGTCCTATTTCCAGCATATTCACAGCTTATGAAATTTCTTCTACCTACCTTACTACTTACTAGCTACTCCGATCTTTTCTAATTAAGAAGTTGGGAGTTGCGGTGTAAGAAAATCCCACATCTTTTTTGAGAATTTAAAATGGACATATAAATTGAATAACTTTTTCATTTATTAAGATGTGACGTGGGAGAAAAGAAATCCTTTCCAAAGAGATGAGTGTCTTATTATTATTATTATTATAAAGTAATTAAGTTGGATTTGCGGGAGTCCACCATTTAGTGCGTCCATAGCAAGTCTCACCGGTCAGTCCGATCTTAGCAGCTAAAATTTTAAGAAAAAATAAAATAAAGTGTCTCCTCTTCAATGGCAGCCCTGACAACTCACTGCAAAAGGAATGAGCTCAGCTTGTCCTTGGTATTGCGTTCCACTGATCATTTGGACTGTCGTGGAGATGAAGGTGGTGGTATGATGGTGGTTATACAATTGTGTGACTACTTTGGACTTGATTGAAATTTTTAAAATTTGAAAGGTTTCATTTTAAGGATTTAAAATGGTTAAGATATTTGGTGCAATTGCATAATCAATACATTTGACTTATGCCATTTTTCAGTCTATGATTCTAAATTTATTTCATTACACCACATATTTTATTAAAAACATCATGTTTCGTACTAAATGTTCAAAATTTTAGTCTAAACACCCGACGTTTTACATCAAACCTCCGATATTTTGTACAAAACATATTTTTAATGACAAACCACCATATTGCAAAAACATCGGGGGTTTACATGAAAATATCAGAAATTTAATCCAAAACATTAAAAGTGAGGTTTTCTATAAAATAATGATATTTTATATTAAACACCCGATATTTTGTATAAAACATATATTTAATCATAAATTCAGGGTATTTCAAAAGCGGTTGTTTTCGTGAAAATATCAACCGCTTGTCCAAAACACAAAGTGAGGTTTTATATGTAAAAACTAAATACCTGATGTTCTGTATAAATCATATTCTTATTTATTAACTGTATTTTTTTTTAGATTATAAATCCACCTATATAATCTATCTCATTCTCGAATGACATATCCTAAATTTTCACAACTTACAAAATTGGCCACAAATCAAATTAGGCCCAACAATCCAAATCAGATTTAATGAAAGTTTCATACTATTCCAATCACCGCAAAGAACTTGATAACGAAACTGTTCCGAATTCAAAATTGAAATGCAAAATTGATCCCGCCTCATTACCTAGAATGCCATGGACAGAACTTTAGTTGTCCATGGACGACAGCGAGCAAAGCTTGCGGCTCTGTCCATGACAGACGAACTATGCTCCTGGTATGTTATTATTATTATTATTATTATTATTTGTGTGCTATAGTTCAGTGGGTCAAGTTCGGTTCGAAAAAACACGGGTCGGATTTGACTCAGGAATTTTACGAGATTGTGAATCATGAGACTTTTTAATCTTCATTTAAGTTGACACTTTTCTATGTCTTTGCTAAATATTTAGCTCGTTTAAGCACTTATACAAAGTTATGGAACAAAAGTACTAGCAGCAATAACTAAAATGAAGTGGTTTTCACATTATTTCTTGTGGGAGTTCAATAAGATGCGTCAGCTGGGGAATATCGTTAAAACACATTGATTAGGTTTGAGGACATAATTAAACGCTTAATTGAATGTATTGTACACGGAATTAACTCACATCCATAATAATTACATTACGTTCGTGTGCCCTGTCTGTCACCTGACTGTTAGCATGGCCATATTTCATCATCAATAGTTTCCCTAACTACTACTTTATGCGATGTAATGATTGAAGACTAAAAACTAACCATTTAACCGAAAACAACGTGTCGTGGAATATAGTTAGTTTAGTCTCTTTCTGTTTTCGTCTAACTATAAACTTACATTACACATACACATCAACACAGACAAACAACCCCTTAGTTAATTCGTGTCACACGTAATTACACAAACATTAGTAGTTAGTAATCAATCAATTGACGATGTAAGTTCAACTACTCCGTCCTTGTCTTAGTGCTAAATATCTCCCGATACTTCAATTTCACGACTCATGCGGTGATAGTAGTCCAAATTTACAAGAAGTACTTAAAATAAGAGTCAATTGATTTCAATTTTCAAAATGAGATTATTCAAGACTTTACAATTTTTCATATTACTCTCCAGTTTTACCAATCAATACACTCCGTATCACAACCAATACTTCTTAAATTTGAAGTAATACACCCGAAATCCCAACCAATATACTTAAATTCACAATCAATACACTCATATCCCAACCAATACACCGAAAAATCCAACCAATACATATGAATCCCAACCAATACTTATTTAAAGTGTATTTGTACATTTCAATTCAAACTAATACCACGAAAAACCTAACAATAATTGAACATCGTTACCCATCCGAATTCCAACCAATGCACTGAAAATCTTAACAGTTATCACTAGAATCACATTCAATGCACCGAAATCCAAACCAATACCCTCAGAACCCAATCAATCCACGTATTTTGAACTATTTGATGGAATTCGACTCGTTCCCTCACTTGAAAAATATGCAATGTGGATTTTGAACCGTAGATATCGGTGAGGAGATTATTTACGGTGAAGACGACGCATTTTTTCGGATATCGGATAAGAAGAAATCGAGTTTTCAAAAAATGAAATAAAACTAATATGAAACGCTTTTTAAGCCATAAACTAATATGAAAGACCTATTACGAAATGAGACTTGTAAATAATTAACCCTTACAATAATGATGATACTATCTGTACCAATAAAATGTACTTTTCTTTTCGGACACAACATAAATAATAATTTCTTTTCGGACACAACATAAATAAAAATTTCAAAGTTAAACGTGTTTGCTCCGGATCATTCTAATTATGAATGGCCACCTAAAAAGTTTCCTGAGTGTAAGTGCGCTGCAAAGTGCACGTGTTGATTTGTGGGGTTGTATATCACTCCGGAGAGCAGACATTGATAATTAAACCAGTCCTCAAAAATTGGATCTTTGTCCCGCACACGATCGGGGCAGTTACAAATCTCCTAACATTGTATAAGACCTATAGTTTTCCTTGAAGTGAAATTAATTACGTGAAAATAATGAGTTGGTCAATTCTCAAGAACTCGGAAAATTCGTACTGGGCAGGATGTTGCTACAAGCTAAGCTTGAGGATAATGCACGGTTTTTATGCGATATGGATTGGTGATAGTAACTTCACTTGTCCATGTAATAAATTAAGTAACATTGACACACTCTTTTCACTTATAAATGACACAATAAAGTTGTCAATTTAGATAAAAATGTAAATTAGTATATGTGACATCATGCATGAGGATTAAGTTTACTTCAATTTTTATCAAGCTATAGGTTATAGGGTACTAGTAGGAAAAAGTGACTAATTTAGAAATTAAGATGCAGTGAGTGGTTAATTTAGAAATTAAGTTGCTCCAAAGTACAATTTAGAAATGATACTAGCTAGCTATATGTCATGTCATTCTCAAGTTAGTGTAAGCAGCAAATTATTATTTCACTATGTATCTATGTTTCCAATTTATTTGATTTTCCCTTTTGGTGATTAACTAATTTATTGATGATATCAATTATCTTGTTAGTATTACCACCTTGTCTTATACTTAAGTAACCATATCTTATCTCATTTCTTTGTCTGAGCATTTTGACCTTGACTTTTCCAAGTATATATATCGGATAGTATATTAATATTACCTTTGAGGAAAAAAGAAAAAGTCATCTATACATAATTATACTTCATTTTATCATTTAATAACAATATGAAGTTTTTGCAAACAAACATTATGTTATACACAACGGTTGATATAAGATTACCTTGTTTTAGATTTAGCCCGAGTCCCTAGATCTGAGCTATTCAAGGGCCAGTGGGGATATTTAATAGAGAATGGCCAAGAAGTTCAAGAAAATACTCATGGGTGATTTGAAATTTTTTTGCCCGAGGGAATTTATAGAAATTCATTGGAGAGGATGCACTCATTAATCAAAGATTCGTCAA
>JAYMSG010000354.1:0-10512 GCA_036897925.1 Aragoa abietina | reverse complement strand
CCTTTGTATTATTAATTATCACTTCGTACTGAGATTAGCGGTTCAGATTCAATTTTATAATCAAAACTGACACGTGGCATTCATCTAAAGGCGACCTCTATGGAGCCGACCCGAGAATAGAAAAGCATGAAACTTTGGAGGGTTAATAGAGTTCAAAGTAGCTTTGGAGATTATATTGTTTTGCCATTAAGAGCAAGAAGTAGATCTTTCCATACTTCTGACCTCTGCTTAAGCTCTACTTGTCCTTGTATAAGTAGCTTTGCAAGTTCAGTTGGAAAACACCCCCTAAAGCACTTTCAGACTTTAAACTTAAGATCTCTACAGAAACGTTAAAAACACTTCCAGGAATGCCGTTTTACTTGGATTGTCCCAAGTCAGATTGCTTTATCTTCCTCTATAGTTTATGCCATATTAGATCTTGTAAGTCAGGTGTTCTCTCTGATGATACATCATTGTTTGTTATGTTATGCCCCTCTTTTCACCCAGTGTTTTATAACCATTACATTTTATTATTGTGCAGAGGTTGCGTATCATGTCAGATGCCAAAGCCAAGAGCAAGAGTGAAAAATTTCCACCGCCACATCAAGACGGAGCAGTTGGCTACCCTGTTGATATACCTCAAGAAGGCACTGTATCATTTGGTGGTACAGGCACTTCATTCAATTCCATTTTTGATCCGAAATCATCACGATCTCTTCGGAATAATACATCCAAAGCTGTAGCTTCAAGGAGGAACTGCAATAAGGACGAGCCTCAGAGAGCACCTTCTCGGAAGCTCATTAACACATTGTATCCATCATCCATTGGTTGGTCCATGGATTTCATGTTCAACAGGAGACGAGGGAATTCAGAGAATTTCGGGGATCGCAGGTAGATATGCGTTGTGAACAAATTTTTGAAGTTAGGTGCGGTTTAGCAATCACATTTACCAAGTGTATCCAAATGTTCTTTTCTTTTTGTTGTTTCGTGCTGGAAATCCTAATTACATCATTGGTTGGCTCTGTGTAAAATGAAAACAAAGACATTAGGCTCCCGTCCCATACCACGTCTGCTGTACAGGTCAGGTCATGCTGCCTGGTGCCCTACTATGTTCAGTGCCTCAGGATCATGTATGCATTTAATCAAGCAGTTTGCGGTTAGGTATTCGAACTCTCTGTTGCTGGTATTGGACTCTTGGTCTAACCCCCCAAGAAATAACTGATGGCGAATAATGTGAATGAAAAATAAAATAAAAGAAACATTATTGAAAGATTTTCTCAAAAGAAACAAACCTAATAGATTTCCTATAAAACTAGGGCTGAGCATTGTAGAAGGGTGAAGAATGCTGTAGAAGGGTGAAGAATGCTATGGTTCTTTATTTATAACTAAATTGTTTATATATAACTACAAAATCGCGGTGCATATAGCTCTGGGAGTCTCTCATCCACTCCATCAATAACACCAGTTGAACATTCCTTGCAAAGCACAAGTGTTACCCTCAAAGATCCTCTTGGCTCGTGTTGTTCTTATACATTTCCAGCAAGCACACGAGCAACAGAATGAGAAAAATGGCACTTCTTTCTAGCAGCAAAGATATCGAGAGATCCATCATCTCCACAAAGGGGAGGCTTAACTGAGTCCATTGATAAAGATTTGTCATTATACCAAAACTGTAGATTGGAGAAATTCAAGACGTTTTCTTGTTAGAGTCAACTTCTCCTCGGCCTCTGCCGCTTTTTCTCTAATGCCACGAACTATATCCTCAGGAGCTTTATCTACAAACTGTTCATAACCAAAACACATCATGAGATCGTAAAGTTCTAGCTAAAGCAGGCAGCACCATTAAAGGATGTATGCACCCTTTTTTATATTAAAATTGAAGGGATGGGTATATGTAGTGATTGCATTACACTGGGAGAACTTAAACGAGCCATGAGACCATCATATCCGGTTTGCATTTTAGCAAGACGCTTGGACAGACGCTGAACTTCAGCAGAGATGTCTACCATGCCAGCAAGGGGGAGATAAGCCTCCAATCCTTCACTGGCGACAAGATGGACCGACTGGTTGGCATCACCTGGAGATCATCCGATGTCATCATATACTAATCTAAAGCCATTGTATTTAGAGGTAGCAATGTAAAATAACAAAATCAAATATAATATGAACACGAGGATCACAAGATACAAAAACCCTTCCTTGAAAAAGGAAAGGCTAACTGGTATTTACTTACCTGGTGGAGTGTCCGTAAAACTTGTATTTTGCAAATCTAGTCGTGAGAGAAGAGCCAAAACTTCCCTTTCATTCTGCAGGAATAGATAATGTGAAAACAATTAAAAGCAAATAGATTAAGCAAATTAAATGGAAATTATAAACTTACAGAAATGTACTGTATGACTTCTGAATTTGCAACAATAGATGCAGAAATACGCCTTGCTGGTTCAACAAAATACTCTGCAGGAGCATTTCGAATTGCTCTGGTCTGAGATAAAAATAAAAAAATTATATCATTAAACCACATAATAATATGACTCTCCAACTGATATACATTGCAGAGCATAAGGACTTACCAAGGCCTGTAAGTTCTCAAACTTCTTTATGGTGTCAGTTTGCCTTGGAAGTGAAGAAGACGGCCAAGCCGATATTATTAGAGCTTTTTCTCTATTTGGCAATGACTGGGTGAAAAGAAAAGGGATGCACAATCACCAAGAGTGGAAAAAACATTTACATTTTGAATCAAAGATATATATTCTTGAAAAAAAAATTAAATTAAATTGACTTGACGTTTCATAAATATAACATATCATATGAAAGAATCATGTGTATAAAAAATCTCAATTGAGTGGTTCACAATTACTCATAGGAAAGTGTGTAACTAGGAGATTGATAAGAAACCTGAGTCCTCACCTGCCAGAGCTCCTCGGTTACAAATGGCATGAATGGGTGTAGCAGTTTAAGTATGCTACCAAAAACATATAAGAGAACAGCCTGCGCTACAGAGGCAACTGAATGCCCTCCAGACTGATAAAGGCGAGCTTTACTGGCTTCTATATACCTATCCAGAAAAACAAAACAAGAAAAAGTTTGAATCTGGAAATACAAAGAAGCACGCAGTAGCATAAAAGAAAGTGGAGTAAAGAACGTCTTGAAAACGTACCAGTCAGTGAAATCAGCCCAAAAGAAATCATATATTTCTCTTGCAACGTCTCCAAAGAAAAACTTGTCATAACTAATGGTGACGGTATCAATCAAGATATGAAGCTTTGATACCTGCATACCACAAATGTATAACCATTGGAAGGGCACTTGTGGCTTATACGTTATAACAGGTATCAGGATAGAAATCTTACCACCCAGCGCTCTGGTAAAGGTAAATTGGACAGTGACTCTTCCGTATCAAACTGTTAAAACATTAGCTATAGTGAACTTTAAAGTTAAATGTAGAAAGAAAAAGTCATGTGATCTATCTGTAACATTACTATAGACGTACGTAACTAATGGTTTTATTACTCCGCTTCAATTATCCTCAATATGAGTATGAAGATGCATGTTATGACAATGGAAAACCAAGAAAGTACGGAAGTAAAGAAACAGTGTAGTAAGATTGGGTATATGGATCCATACAACTATAACAGAATGCTATGTTCTTAAGCTTTATTTTGATGAACCCTGTTGCAGGCCAACACACAGAAATACATGATGCATATGTTCACGCAACTCAGTGTAGTCGATTACTCCACTTCTATACATATATATGTGACTATTTATCAGTAACACAAAACCTTGGCCAAAATTGTGAGCAACTTTTTGGTATGAATTTAAATGAAAAGAGTCGGAGACACCTTGAAATCATGTATAACTTGCCAGGCAGTTAGATCACTTTGACTAGGTAAACTTTGCAACACAAACTTGCCAGCATTCCACAACTTGTTGGTGAAAGCTTTGTTAGCACCCAGTCTCTCTGTTGATAGATTTAGATCCTGCAATAGGAAAAGAATCAAACTAAAATGACGATTTGATATTTATAGCAGCAGGTTATATGATCCTAACCGAACAATATTGGGAAAAAGAAATAAGTAAGGAAAGAAAGAACGAAGAAAAAAGTCAACGCCAACACAAACAAACCTGACCAGCTGTTCCCAGAGACAGCGTAAATCGCAGAGCATCAGTTCCATATTCATTGATTGTATCAAGTGGATCCATGACATTTCCAAGTGTCTTAGACATTTTCCGCCCCTGGAAGCAATATAACAAGTTAGAAGCTGCATTAAACTCTCAAGAGAAGTGTCAAAATTGAAGATCTACAACAATAGAATAAGGTGCAACTGTTACTAAGTTCATGGATGATTTTGTTAAACTAATCTGATAACTATCTTATGCAGAGGAACCCATAAATTCAAAAGTAGTGAACTACAGTCTACAGCAATGACAAGTTTGTCTGTAGAACAAAACTGTTCATAACTTACTTTAGTTTATATAGTGAATAAGAGAGGCCATAACCACATAATAATATGCTATTGCTACTACTTGTGAGCCAAAGTCTCATTCAAATTAGGACTCATGGCCCTTATTCTAGTGTTAGTAAATTCATTAAAAAACGGCAATAAAAAGATTATTATCTTGAATATCCATCCAAAAATGCTGTTTGTGGCTATGTTGGGTCCAAGAAAAACAATATGCATCCAGAACAAGTAGGTGTAATTAGATTCAAATTTCAGATGGAATTATCTGAGTAATGGCAAGAAAATGTTTAAGCAATTATATAACTTACGGGTAATGAGAAGGTTATATATAGCAAGAAACAAACCAATAATGAAAGTTACATTTTAATGGACCAAAAAATAGCTTCAATGGTTTTTAATGTACAAACAATGATATAAATGCAATATAACCGAGGCAGAATCATGGCTCATACTCTACTCACTTGAGAATCTCGGATAAGACCGTGAAGGTAAACATTTGAGAATGGGACTGTCCCTGTGAACTCAATTCCCATCATGACCATTCGTGCCACCCAAAAGAATAATATGTCATGCCTGTTGAAATGAAGCTACTTTTATTATATGCTGCTGTAAGTTTTTACATACATAGAAGTAGTTATAAGGATGATAAAAATGCCACTTCCATACTCTTAACTTCAATACAAGTTTATTACGAAAGAAACAGAATATAATTTGTATTGCCTTTTGTGCATGATTCTTGAGATGACAATACCAGACAAAATTCTTGAAGTACATAAAACTATGTTTTGTGTAAATGAAAGATAATTACAAAGAAGATGGTAAAAGAGACAATGTAAATACCCTGTCTCAAGAACTGAAGTTGGATAAAAATCTTTGAAATCCTTTGCCGACACATCTGGCCAGCCAAGAGTGCTGAAAGGCCACAGAGCACTATAAAGAAAGCAAAAAAGAATGAGTTCAGTCATCCGGTACTTGTAATCATTCATCACATCTTCTTCAACAACCAAACTTCAGGGAGTCGATCATTATCAAGGTAAAACCCAATTACTGTAATTAATATGAGAAGTACTTCAAAACAATATAAAGCAAGTTGCATGTAGATTTTACCATAAGGATATGTTATAAATGCTAGTACATGACGCGGTAGGGTGGGTATACACCAAAGAAAGATTGGCAGTGCAATTTTTTTTCAAAAACATACCTGGAAAACCAAGTGTCAAGGACATCTGACTCCTGATAAATCTCAACATTTTTCCCAAACTTTTTATGTGCTTTTTCAAGAGCCTCTTCTGTGCTCCTAGCAACGATGTATTCATCTTCGGGATCTTTACCCACAATATACCAAACAGGTATACGATGTCCCCACCACAGTTGTCTACTAATACACCAGTCCTTTATGTTTGATAACCAATGATTGTATATCTGAAAAGGACAGATAGACATATATGACTACAAACAATAAACTATCAAACTGAACGAATTGAACTGAATTATTTTTTCCATTCAAGTTCAATAAGATTCCTACTTGTGCTCTATATTCCTGCTAAATTCACCAAAAGATGAAGTTACATCAATAATGCATGAACGTGAGATATCAAGTGATAGTTAAAGACCTTGAGGAAAACAATCAGACGAGGAAAGATTCACAAAGACCGAGGACGTTACATACCTTCTCAAATCTTTCAGGCATAATTGTTAATTCTCCCTTTTCCAGTGCTTGGAGGGCCTTCTCCGCTAAGGGCTCCATTGTCACAAACCACTGCTTGCTTACTAAAGGCTCAATTATCTAAATCGAGAAACGCTTGTCAGGATTTGGCAGCAAAAAAGTATATTAATATGGAAAAACTTATGCATACCCAGGGGCGGAGCCACCCTTGTGCTAGGGTGGTCTGCAGCCCCACCCATTTTCTTATTTATTTTTTCTTTTTGTACTTATAATTTTTTATTTTGTGTAAATAGCCATACTCCATGTGATAAATAAAAAAAAGTGCGATTTTATGCTTCGAAATAGTAATTTATAACAAATAAGTATACAAAAAAAATATATATATATAGTTTTTCTTTGTTTTTATGCTTAAATTTTCAGAAATTTCATAATGGAACTCGTTCCGTTTATGGTTAACAACACGTCGTTATAAATTCTGGCTCCGCCCGTGTGCATAACTCTCCACCACGCTGCGATCTTGGCACTCGAAGTGTGTGAGCCTCCTTTTTAACGGCTAGTCCGTTCTCCTCCAGAGCAGACCAAAGTTAATCTCGCGCTTTAAACCGATCAAGTCCACTGATTTTTCAAGTGCAATTGCAATGATTAGGAAAAATGGATTCCTATACAATGACAAGGTTGATGCCAATTTTCAAAACTCACCAGTAGACCCCTGCCACGTCGTTCAGAGTTCCATCTTTGTTCATGACATTAAGTATTGGAAGACCAAGTTTACGAGCAAGAAGGTAGTCATTATGATCATGGCCAGGGCTTATCTTTAAGACACCAGTTCCAAAATCTTTATCAACATACTGCCACGTCAACAAAAACGCATTATCAGAGATAGTATATGATAAGGACCTAATTTATCTTTGATGAATTCATCAGCCTCGTCAATGACTCGCACCACAATAAGATTAAACTCTCGACTCTCCCAAATTCAGAAAGTTAGTTTCATCAAAATGCAGGTGAGGTCAAAACAAAATATGTATAGATCTCTATTGCAAGTATGATGGGCTCATTTTAATTGAGAAAAATGCATAATTGTGAAAGAATACCCACATGATAAAATATATAGCCTCCCAGGGATATGCACGTTAGCCAAACTGAACAGATATTTGTTGCAAACAAAAAAAGCGTACCACAAAATTTCAGTAAGTCACTCTAAATTCAAATGAATGACGTGCAAAATGATTGCCGGGTAGCTGCATGCTACAGAAAGTAATCTATTCCCCATCGCAAACACAAAATGTTTGGCTTGCAATAATATTCAGAGGAGGATGACCTCAGTGAGGGCCAAATAAGATAGACTCAATTACTATTACTGCTGGATCAAATTTAGTTGTGATGCAAGCAAGCAATTCCAAATTAATGAGACAAAATACAGTTCTGCTGCCCTTTCAAACAGCAGAAAAATGAGATTCAGGGTTTAATTTTTTTTGTCCATCCCGCAAAAAGAAAGACAAAGAGAAGAAAAGGAAAGGGAGGGAAAATGGAAATAAAGAATTCGACCAAGTGAGCGCAAGATAAGGAGAGTCAAGAAATCTTCAAACCGTATCAGAAATAATAGGCACGTGGCGGCCATAAGTCATCGGCACAATAGCCTGCATCCCAATGTACTTAGAATAGCGTTCATTCTGCCAGCAGAAAATGGCGAATAAAGATCATCAGAAAGAGGTCCCTTAATACAAGCAGGTAAGGAGAAATGAAGAAACATGTGAGACCAGATCATAAAGACGACAGAACAACATTAATAAACCAGTTAAATAGATATTAGGTCTTCTCAGTCTGGAGTTCAAAAAAAGAAAAATGACTATAACGCCTAGAGGGGGAGCACCTTCGTCAGTTTGAAATGCATAACCAGGTTTCATAAGGCTGTTTACGTTTCAGATACATCTAAAAAATAACCCAAAATCATGTAGATATTTCTAGTAAGAAATTTAACTTTTCCAAAGAATTGTGGTCAAGCATAGCCTGGAAGCTTAAAACATTTCCATTGCCAACGTTCATCATCAGACCTCCTCTGGATTTCTCATGATTTCACTGATTCAGTGACCAATTGTCTCTTGATCTTGAACACCTGCCTCATATCTACATTACTATGATAATCCTGATTCAAATTACACAAAATCCTGGCTCCAAGGGCCTGGCCTAGTTGGTTAGTACTTGCCTGCATAAAGCAGGTGCCATGTTTGGTCCTTTGGGAAGCCAAGTCCTCGGGGTAAAAGGAGCGTTGGACTTGAGGATGCAGCTACGTCGGCAAAAAAAGAAGAAACACACACAAAATCTGCTGAATGTAGTTCAAGTTCTCAGTTTCTCACTACCAATCTAACTCAACGGTAAAGGTTCACATCAGAAAACCTGGAAGTAACAGCGAGATATGCACTTTCTCTGAAGGGACATTCTTGTGCTACAGAAAACAAGCTCTCCTCTCCTTTCAGTTGATGCTAAAACAGCTATTTAAGGACTACACATTGCTCTCTGGAGACCTTATCCCATGTAGCAGTAGGTTCCTAGGTGCCCAGCATTGCTCACGAATTTTTCTAATGGTTGAGGCGTTGTTGCCTCATTATAAACGTCGGGCAGGCTTGCAGAAATACTTTGGTACAGAAGGGAGTAGTCTTTGGAATGCCACCATAGAAGTAGGCTTCTTTCAGGACAGTGTTTATGCCAGCACTATTCATCTATATATGCTACTTTACTTGAAGGGAAAAAAGCGCTGTTTGTGAAACAAATGACAAAAATTTGTTTATGGTCACTTTGATGCATATTGATTAAAAAACAAATAAAACTACCTCAGGATTCACTGCCACAGCTGTATCTCCAAATAAAGTCTCGGGTCGTGTGGTTGCAATTGTCAGATAGTCACTCCTGGAACACATAGATGAGCATAAGAAATATCAGGACCCACAAGACATAGGATTTTATACATAGCAAATTCATGTTAAAGATCTTCCGTTAAATTCAACGTCAGTTCTCTATTTTCTTCAATTTGTTATGGTTTTTGAGTCACGACGTAGTAGACCTTTATTCTTAATGATGACATTTGCATTCAAGTTCTCCTGCTCACATATATATTTTTATTTCAGTAGAACAATTTCACTCAACTTCTGTTTCAAAAAATTACTCATACTTACAAGCCATCTATAAAAGTGGCATAGATATTTAATGTTTATAAATTGCAGATTGCTACTACATGGAAGTAGTTGTAGTTTGCTCTAACAAAACACTACACAGAGAAATCAGGAATATCCTTTATGAAAATTAATTTGAAAATACTACACAACTGCAATCGGTTATTGATAAACTATAAGCTTAAATTCGAAAAATCAATTGATATGAAGTTAAATGTTAAACTAAAACAGAGCTTATGAGATATTGCAATACTTTGAACCACCCGCAACACGATATTTGATGTGATATAAAGCACCTGCTTCTTCTGAATACTCCACTTCCTTAAGAAACAGATAACAAACAAAAAAAGAAATGAAAAAAGTCATTTTAAGAACATATCCATAAAAACAGTATACAACATATTCAAGGAAAACTACTACACCAGGTCGGAAACAGCAGTTTGTAGATCTGGAGACCAGTTGACCATGTAAGAACCTGCAATATACTATCTATTACAGTACAGACCATAATAACATTTTGCACGGAAAATTGAAATAAAATGGAGAAAAAGGGAAAGTAACAGTTTGGTCATCATCAATATATTTTAAATCACACTTTTACAACCCTGCTCATTGGCCATCATTGATTTTTTCATTTATCAACATAAGTTCATGTTAACCACCAGTTGAGTATAGAAATGGGAGGATTAAAAGGGAACAAAATTAGAAAAAGAAAAGGAACGATAGTGATAACGAACGGCTACAAGTCGGAAGAGAAAACTCAAGAACGACGAGACAAATTGAAAAAAAAAAAGAAAATCTATATCAATATCAATCAATGTCAAAAACAATCAAAGCGTATATAAAACACAGGTTTTCACCTCTTATTTATAGGCTAAGTAGTAAACCTAAGCTAGGAAATAAAATTAACTAGAATCTTTCTAGCATATATATTACTAAATATTAACTCTAACTAAATTATAATAAGAAATAACCCAAAGATACTTGATAATATCATAATTTTGAAATATCCTTCTTGATTACCATCAGATAATTCAAAGGATCATTTGATGCATAAATGTCAAAAGAGAGGTGCTCCAATAAAATTGAGAAGTAATAACTAAGGGGTTTACTATATTCTACTATTTTTTATTTGACGACAACAAAGCGTGGCACAGTTGGCAAAACGCTTCCCCTCCAACCTATAGGTCGGGGGTTCGAGTCACCATGAGCGGTAAATAGGGAACCATTATTG
>JAYMSG010000353.1:0-10519 GCA_036897925.1 Aragoa abietina | reverse complement strand
ATAAGCACCCTCTTATTGCACTTGCCGGACAGGTTCTGTTGGTATTGTGTTGACAGCTCGTGAAGATTGGGTCTCGTCGAGGGATTTGGTTGCTGACGTAGCTGAGAAAAGTGCAGAGGTTCCTCTCCAAGTTAAGGGGCGCAAGGATGAGGAGGCACTAGATTCCGTCCAGCGTTCTCAAGCAGACTGGATTCGTCAATATATGGAACAACAAGAGGTAATTTCAGTTTTTTCTGCAGAATAATGATCCCTAATGAGGGAAACTATAAGACATGTAAAGGGTATTGGGTTACTTAATCGGGTCACCGACCTGGGGCATAAATTTTTCTCCAGTCTGGTGAGATGGGCTAAGGATAAATTATCTGTTCTTGAAACTGTGTCAAAGTCAAACTTAGTGTCCTGGATTGATTTTAGATTATTTATTTATTATGCAATGCTGTACAATTTGCAGTGCTTGTGCAATGTTTTGATTAAGGTCTAGGTGCCCAAACCTTAGATCTTGGTTCATCCGCGATTAATGTGTCGTGAACTTCTCACCATCTTTGGTGGGTGCTATGCAATTTGGCATGGTTTATTTATTTATTTATTTATTGTTTGGGATGCAAAAGAATATCTAAGTTTAATCTTTTCCAGATGGGGACGTATCATTTTGATGCTTCTAGAGGGAGAGAAACAATATATGTTTTCAAAATTCATCTTGTTTGGAGTAAAAAGGAACAACTTCACAGATTTTGATGTCTCTTTTCTTTTTCAAATTTTTTGTTTTTGGGTGATAATTGATTACCTGGTTTGCTGTCGTAGCGAGGAGAATGTGTCTAATTTGTAGGATATATTATTTTTCTCATGTATTCCACATCATATGTTTATTTTATAATACACACACACACAAACACACACACACACACACGCACACACACACACACATATATATGTATGTATGTATATGTATATGCTAGCACTAGCAGTGAAAACTGTGCACCTCTTCATGCGGAAAAAAGCGTGCTGATTGCTCCATAACTAATGTTTCCTACTGAATGATTCCATTAATGCACTTCCAGATGACAATGCTCGGATTACAAGGGGATAGATCTCTTGTCCCTGTAACTTCCATGTGCTTTAATCAACAAGGAGACTTACTCTTTGCAGGATATGGTGATGGACATTACACTGTCTGGGATGTGCAGAAAACTTCTGCTCTGAAAGTTATCACTGAGCATAGAGCTCCGGTAGTTCATATGATGTATCTGGGGCCGGATACGCAACAAGTTACGCGCCACTTCAATGTGGTTAGTGGTGACAGTAAGGGCGTGGTTAAGTTGATTCGTTTCTCAGTGGTTCCTTTTCTTAACATGATATCCTATACAAAAGCTATGGTGAGTACTAATCCTTGATTTGCAGATTAGTAAAATGATAGTGGACTTTCTAGAGCTGATTTTTTCCAATTTGACATTTGAAACAGAAACTTTTAGATGAAACTACTAGCAGAGTAGTCTGCGCTTCTCCGTTGCTGTATGGTGAAGGCCATAGTGGCGGAACGATGTCCTCTCAGGGTAGCACCACAGCTGGTACGAGTAGTATCAGTAGCATAATAGGAGGCGTGGTTGATGAAGGTGTCGTCACATTCATCACGCACAAATCTGCTCTGGTGGTAATGTTTCTTGCGATATGCAGCTTGATCATTCCACATTTAATTGCTGTCACACTGTTGTTTGAATCATATTGTCATAATTCCTGTAGGCTAAAGTTAGTCCTGCTGTTGAGGTATATGCTAAAATTCTCAAGCCTGATGATGTCAGGGAGGGTGCAATGCCATATGCTGCATGGAGAAGCATGGCAATCCCCCCCAGTTCTTCATCCGGTGAGTATACTCAGATTTGCTAATTTTTAGCTTTAACAGACATATTTGGTGATGTTAATTTCAATATTTTTCTTCTAGAAAGTGGTCTCATTGAGACATCAGTAAATGTTTCGCTGCTTGCCATTGGTTGGGATCGGAGCGTCCAGATTGCTAAGCTGGTGAAGTCAAAGCTAAAAGTAATTGAGAAGTGGACTCTTGAAAGTCCAGCTATGGGCTTGGCATGGTTGGATGATGAGGTTTGATTTAAAACACATAATTACCCCTTTATCGTGTCTAACATGATTTGATATTAATCTCATTTGCTTGTTCCTTTTTAAGTATTTCTTAAAATGTTCCTGGGTTTTTGTAATAATTTCTTTTTCCTCAAAAAATGTTATTTATAGATGGTATGATTGGTTTTGGTACCATTTTTCTTTCTTTCCTTACTTTTTACTTTTTTTGGTGTTCTCTAGATGTTGGTCATTCTCACTCTGAGCTGGCATATCTGTTTATTTGCGAAGGACGGAAATATGATTCATATGACAAATTTATCTGTGGATGGGTTCAGAAGGGATGATCTGGTATCATATCATATATATTTTACCAATGCTTTGGGAAACCCTGAGAAAGCCTATCACAATAGTGTTGCTGTTAGGGGTGCTAATATATACATAATTGGGCCGGAGCATCTTGTTGTCTCTCGGCTCCTTTCCTGGAGGGATCGAATTGAAGTTCTGCGAAAAGCAGGTGATTGGATCGGTGCCCTAAACATGGCAATGACACTTTATGATGGTAAATCTCATGGTGTTATTGACCTTCCCAAAAATTTGGATGACATACAGAGAACTATTATGCCCTATCTGGTGGAGTTGCTTCAGTCATATGTCACCGAAGTATTTTCTTATATGTCTGTGGCATGTTACAACCAAAGCACCAACCTGGACCAATCTGTTGACGTTAAGGAGCAATTCATCCATGTAGGCGGTGTTGCTGTTGAGTTTTGTGTGCATATAATAACTGACATCCTCTTTGATGACATTGTTTCAAAACTTGACAAGGCTCACCATAAAGGTGTTTCACTACATAATTATTTACTCTTTGATCTTTTGTATTTTTCTATATATAATTTTCTGGTCTTAAAGTTATCATGATAGCCTCAATCAGGGAATTGATGGAGTTAATTGACTAGTTATATATAGCAAATCAAAATAGAAAAGAAAATATTTTCTCTTTTTAATCAACGGATTGAATCTTAATAAGCTGGTAAAGATGCTTTCCTCAAGAGAACCACATCTAAGCCACGGTACCTGAAGAAAGAGCAAACAATAGCTCAAGGATATAAAGCTTTTCTTTTATCCTGCTCGGTCTACAGAAACTTTTGATCGAGTATATTTTATTGGTTTGGGAAATAACCTTCTAGATTTTAATGTCTGAGTTTGCTTTTCGTCTAATAGACCAGAATATATGTTATCGATAATTGCTTTCGCTGCTATACATAATTGTACTTGATCCAAACTGTTAGGAAGATCAGCTCTTTTGGAATTCTCTAGACAAATTTATTAGTGTTTTCTCTAAAGAGAAATCATGCTGGAATGCATTTCTGAAGTTATTCGTTTATGTTCTTGCAGAGACATTTCTGGAGCTTTTGGAGCCTTACATTCTGAAAGACATGCTGGGACTGCTGCCACCTGAGGTGTATTTGAGTCTGCTATTGCAACTTGTATTCTTATTTTACAACATATTTGCTACTCAGCTAATATTGTCTACTAATGTTTTAATTTGCTTTGAAGATCATGCAAGCATTAGTGGAACACTTTAGCAAGAGAGGTTGGTTGCAGAGAGTTGAGCAGTGTGTCCTTCACATGGACATTATGTCCTTGGATTTTAACCAGGTAAGTTGGCCAATTACTTCACAGTTGTAGTCACTTGTTTCATTTGCAATTGATAATGCCTCTTTACACCTTATCTTCTCTGAATAATTTATTGAACTTTTTCCGTGCACTAGCTAGTAATATCTCTGTTACTTCCCCTGTAGGTTGTCCTCTTGTGCAGGGAACACCGGTTGTATGGTGCCCTCATACATCTGTTTAACAAAGGGCTGGATGATTTCAGGACACCTCTCGAGGAGCTGCTGATTGTATTACGAAGTAGTAGAAGGGAAAATGCTTCTTTCCTGGGGTTAATTTGCTTTGCTTTGTATCTATATCCTTTTTGAAGTAGTTATAGGAATATGAGAACTTGAACTTGTTAGCTCAGGCCTCAGTGTATGTTTTACTGATTTTCTTTTATTTAATGCTATGTCAAAATAATCACATTGGAGAACATGGAATCAGGTACAAGATCCTCGTTTACCTGAAGTATTGCTTCCAGGGGCTTGCTTTTCCTCCAGGTTTGATTCTAAAGATGCTTTTGAAATGTTCTGCGTTCTGACTTTTCTGCAAATCCTTCTTTTTGACAGTTTAAAATAAAAACTTCCATATTCACTAGGTTTTAGCAGTTAGAATCTCTAAGTTTCTTTTTGACTGTTCAAAATAAATACTCGCTAGGTTTTAGCAGTAGGATCAGTAAGTGGGTAATAAGATATCTCCATTTTGCAGGACGTGGCAGCCTTAATCCAGCTCGCGTGCCTTCTCTTAGAATAGAACTTCTACGTTTTCTATTGGAGGCTTCAGCTGCTCCAAATACATGGGGAGTTACAAGCTTACCATCAGACAGAACCTATCCGAACCAACTTCATTTGTTAGAATTGGATACTGAAGCCATTCTGGATGTTTTAAAATGTGCATTTACAGAGGATGAGTTTCCTTCACTGATGAACACCCAGGATTCAGCAAATTTAGTCACGGAATCAGATGATAATAAAGAATTGATTCAGAAACTTGTCAATATTCTAGCTGATATACTTGATGCAAGTTACTTCCAAGCAGGCAATTCTGTCTACAGCAATGATTCACTAGAAATGTGGCCTTTGGAAAAAGATGTGGGTCACATTTACGATTTCATTGAGTACTATGTAGCACGTGAACGAGCAAATGTTTCGAAAAATATCCTAGGTCAAATTTTTAAGAACTTGACGTGAGAGGTCAATAATTTGGACAACTTGCCAGACACAATGCAAAACATAAAAAGAGGAGAAAACCAGTTGCTTTCACTACTGGTACTGGAAGTAGTGCCTGAAGCCCACTGGGATGTTCCGTACTTGTTACATTTGTGTGAGAAGGCCCAGTTTCATAAGGTACTTGTGCATATAGACGTAAACATCTGGTCTCTCTTTTTGCAACCTGGAATAATATATGTGCTTCTCTTATGTAGGTTTATGGCTACATACATGCTATCAGGAATCAATATGTTGCTGCTATGGAAAGTTATATGAAAGTGACAGATGAGCCCATATACGCATTCTCCTTTATCCATGATATGTTAAACCTGCTTACTAGCAGAGAACTTGATGCCTTTTTATCAGCTGTTATTTCTCATATTCCTGATCTTGTCAGACTGAGCAGGTAATGGTTCACGGTCTAGAGTTCACTTTTACAAATCTGTGATCAATGAATGAGATATGTTTGATATACTTGAATCTCTTAAATCATACTTTAATTTCTCTGAGATATACTACAGGGAAGGAACTTACTTTCTGATCATCAACCATTTTCTGGAAAGAAGTAAATACATCATGTCCGAGCTTCTCCGTCTCCCAGAAAGCCTTTTCCTTTATTTAAAGACAGTATTTGAGGTTCAGAAAACTGGCATCCTCAACCTCTCTTGTTTTGATAAAGTTGACGCTTTAGATATCCGCACTTCACGAAAAGCCCAGCAGCAGTCAGCTGGTGTCCAAGCTTATTTGGAAGCTATATCAAGCTCCACAAAACTTCTTCGCAGCAACCCCATTCATGTTACTGATGAGATGACAGAGCTATATTTTGAGGTGAAAATAATATGAAACTATCAGTGATGTATTTTAAAATATATTGCAATTTTCTGCCGGGTGCATAATGCATGGAGTCGCTGTTTGCATTTTCCATTACTAAGCATTATGACAGTGATGGTAGATTTCATTTTTCAGTTTTCTGGAGAACTGCTATAGTTGAAGTGCGAATTTCACTAAGTTAGCTCCACTTGTGTAATGCATGTGTTAGTGTGTTTAGAGAATGACCTTTATGGAGGTAGTGTTAAGTATAATACCTTTTCGATCTCTGCTCCTCTTATGTAGTTGAACATTGAATGTCTTTTGATATTTCATATTTTCCATTGTATGAAATGTATGGAGTCACTATTTGCATTTTCATCCATTATTCATTACTAGGCATTATGATAGTGATGGTAGATTTCATTATGCTCTTTTGTGGAGAATTGCTATAATTGCAGTGCAAACTTCACTGAGCTAGTTCCATTTGTTTAATGCATGCATGCCTAGAGAATGACCTTTGTGGAGGTAGTGTTTAGTAGAATACCTTTTCGATCTCTGTCCCCCCTACATAGTTGAACATGGAGGAATTTAATATTGCATGTGTTTGTTTCATGTTTTTCACTGTATGAATTGTACTTTGCATCTCAGGTTGTTTTTTAGGCTTCGTCTTGTTGTCTTACACTATTCTTCTGAAGTTGAACTTTTGCATACAGTTGCCTGATCCCATTTGCACATGATCAGCAAGGGCTTATATGGGCCTTTTGCACAGAAAAGGGGACTCTTGTGTTTCAGTAGAAGCAGAAGTGATGTCCATTATTCAAGAATCGAAGTCGATTTGCTTTATAAAAAGAAGATACCAATGAACTTCTGTGAAATGTTTTCACGGGATTCAGCCATTTGTCTTAATTGTGAAATATCACTGAGAAATAGGAATCCATGTATCAAAGGATTTCCTGCGATTATTTCTAGTATCGAATGAGTCGATCATCCACTTTGGTATCTTATTGAACAGAAAGGGTGATATTGTTCCTCCATTGATCAAAACTTTTGATTTTCGAGAAGTATCATGATCATCCAATAAGATGGGTTTCCATTTTTTAAAATGAACAATTTGAAGACCTATTAATTCTAACAACTGAGTGCAGAGATCATTTGGACCTTTCAATTCATAGATGTAGATATTGGACCTATGAATCCTTCCACATTGCATTTGTTAGTTTGGACCTATGCACTCATTCCATTTTAACTACCTCCCTCCTTGGTCCGTTTTCTAATTCTTTCTTTTTTTTTGTCTTGATGCTGTATCCTATATTATGTGGATGTTAAGAAGGATCAAATTTCAATGTTCTTATTTTGCAGCTGTTATGTCAATACGACCGTGGATCAGTCCTTAAATTCTTGGAGACTTCTGAAAGCTACAGAGTCGAACATTGTTTACATCTATGTCAAGAATATGGAATAGTTGACGCTGCTTCTTTCTTGTTAGAAAGAGTTGGGGATGTTGGGAGTGCCCTTCAACTTATTCTTTCTAATCTAGCTGAGAAATTTGTCCTACTTGATGCTGAACTTCAAAGAAGAATATCTTATACTAGTCCGAATAATCTCAGTGTCATTATGAAAAACAAAGAGGTATGTTTATCATGATGTTCATAATATCTTGAGTCCATGTGATCTCTGGTCTTGCCTCTCTGTACTATTGGATACTTAATCGCTGTCACAGGTTGCTGAATTATTTGATATTCTGCGAGCTTGTATTGGATTGTGTCAAAGAAACAGTCCCCGCCTAGAGCCTGAGGAGTCCGAGTACCTCTGGTTTCAGTTGCTAGATGCATAAGCCAATCCCTTTACATCGATGCTTAAGTCATTTTCCCTTTTCAGTTCCATCGTCTACCTAGACCAGGTTTATGAGAATTCATAGATCTTGTGGTTGAAAATTCTCCACATTACTCGCATTCTATGCACAGCCCAGTTTTACATTGCATATGGGTGGAGCATTCGTACCCACAGGGTGTAGGTTATTCTCATAGCCCGGTCTAGGTAAAAGTTTGTCTTGTAGGCTTTTTATGTGCTTTTTCCTTCCTGCCCCAGAGAGGAATGCGTTTTCATGGCTGTTATTTCCAATTTCCACCCGGTGTCTAGGATGATATGATTTGTATCTTGCCAGAACTATGTCACCAAAAAGATAAAACTCTACTTGTGCAATGGACATATAGTAGAGTAAATTTTGTCTGAATTAAGTGTTCCTTACTGACAATAGGACCGAGTTTGGTAGCACTTGGTATTTTTTCCTGCTATATATACCGTGCATGCCTAGCAGGTAAGATTGTGGCAAAATTTCAAGGAAGTCTTTGAAAAGGTTTAGAGTACCAGAGCGTTTTGAACCACAGCATCAGTCATCTTTATTTTACTCTACTTTTACCTGCAAATCCTGATTAAATGCATTTCACATGTTTGTATTGGACTTCTGGATAAAATTCGAGGAAATACACGTTTCAACTTGAAGGGAAATAGGTCGGACATAATTTCCCTTTATATTGAGGGACTGCTCTTCCATGGCACAAAATCCAGCAACAACTGGGTGGTCTATGCTAATTCCAAGGGGATGAATGTTTACATGCTGGGTAGAAACCATGGCATATGGATATCATGGTTGACTTTAGTGATCTGAACCTTGTTTTCTTAATTCTTAGTATTCTTTAAATGATATCCAGTGCATCTAACAGTTTGATGCATCACCGGCTTGAAGTTTTCCTTTTGTCTGGAAACCCATTTTTCTGTATGATCCGTTTTGTTATAGGTTTTGTGAGCCCTTGAAGGATCCATGTAAAGACCGAACTGATAGCAAAATGGAAGCTCTCAAGGAAACTCTGCCTCCAAGTTGATTGGAGGACAAAAAGGAAAGAAAAATTAAACAGAAATTCTCCAAATCTCGTAAAGGTGCTCGCACGATGAGAAAACTATTGTCCGTATTCATCAAAGAAATTGTCGAGGGAATGGTTGGATATGTTCGGCTTCCAAAAATCATGTTGAAACTCCTTTCTGATAATGGCAATCAAGAGTTTGGTGATTTCAAACTTACCATACTGGGGATGCTTGGAACATACGATTTCGAGAAAAGAAATCTGGTATTATTCTTTATGCTGTGTATCTTCTCTTATCAACTGGTAATGATGGTCACTTTTTAGTTGTAGGTCCAACTTAATGTTTCTACTGATTGTCTGTGCTCAAGTCCTTCATGACTTCAAACGTTGTATGTCGTGTGGCTGGGTAACTATTAGATACTGAATCAAGTAGTTTTTACCCATTGTAAATTTAAGGTGTATATATGTTTAGTTGATAGGGGAAACCTTAATCGTCCCTCATCTTTTCTGGTAATTCCAAGTCTAATTTATCTTACACTTGTAGTAACTTTTATCTGCTGCTTGTTAAAAATAGGTGACATTTTACACAACGTTGCTGGATTAACTGTATGGTGTCTGATGACATGTTTAGTTTTGACATGAACTTTACTGTTTTGTAGGACACTGCAAAAAGTTTAATCGAAGATGATACATATTACACCATGAGATTCCTCGCGAAAGGAGCTTCTCATGGTTATGCACCCCGGAGCCTTGTCTGTTGTATATGTAACTCGTCCCTTGCTAAAAATTCTTCGGATTCTATTGTTCAACTCTTCAATTGTGGTCATGCAATGCATCTTCATTGTGACGCCCGGGACACCTCACCAGGATGCCCCATTTGTACTCCAAGAAAGAAAACCCAGATCTCAAGGGGCGAATCTGTGTTTGCTGAGCAGGGATTAGTTAGCAAGTCGTCATTCAGAACACCGCAAGCACGTGCGGCATCAGCTATGTATCCCCATGATCACGATGGATTAGATAACTTGTACTCTTCTCATCAGGATATGTTTCTCAGCCCATTTATCTTTTCCTTCTCTATTTGCTAGTGTAATGTCTGTCTATTTCATTGCCATGGCTGAACTTGTTTGGTTATGCCAGTTTGAGCTCCTGAATAATCTGAAAAGAGAAGGAAAATCGATCCACATAGAGAGCATGCCTCAATTGAGGCTTGCACCACCAGCTGTCTACCACGACAAGGTTAAAAAGAGGAGTGGTGTCTTAGCCGGAGAAAGTTCCAGTTAGGTTTCTACAGCGGGAAAATCTAACAAGAACAGACAACTCAAGGATGTGAAAGTGAAAGGATTATCTATCCGATTCCCGTTGAAGGCAAATATATTTGGTGAGTTGTTGCATCATTGTCTCATACGAAGTTCTATGTTGTACCTAGACTACAAAACCAGACATGTAACGGATGGTCTGTCATTTTGCAGGTAAGGAAAAGCTCAGTAGAAGATGATACACTGAGTATGAGGAATGTGCTCAATGTACCTAAAAGAAAAAAAGACGATTCAATGACTATATCGAAGGATGATAATTTGGCAGGGTGGCGCGGCTACTGACTCGTTCTATTTTGTTGAGGCAACATTTTGAGCCATCGGTATTTTTCTACTTCAGCCATCAACCGTCTCAGGTTGTTCTATGTGTAGCTTGTAGCTCATACAACTATATCATATAGCAGGGGCGGGGGGCGGTTCCCTCCCCACCCCCGTTTTGGAAATGTAAGGCAAATTTTTTTTTTAGGTACTTCGCCACTCCAAATTTGAATCTTT
The DNA here is from genome assembly GCA_036897925.1 of Aragoa abietina. Lineage (NCBI taxonomy): Eukaryota > Viridiplantae > Streptophyta > Magnoliopsida > Lamiales > Plantaginaceae > Aragoa > Aragoa abietina. The sequence continues at coordinate 106 of JAYMSG010000353.1, read as the reverse complement.
TTCTTCTCACGTTCCAAAACTCGATCAAAATCGAATTTCTGGTCCACTAAGTCATAGTCTATATGTACATGCTACATATTGATACACAAAGATGTAGAATCAATTT
>JAYMSG010000352.1:0-10520 GCA_036897925.1 Aragoa abietina | reverse complement strand
CCTGAATAACTTCAACAATCGTGCGCGTGACAGCGGCTGCAGCCCTCTCAGTATAATGTCCTCTAGCAACAATCTTATCAAACAACTCCCCACCCTCACACAGCTCCATAACCAAGTGCACCGCATTATCATCCTCATAAGTATCCTTCAACGTCACAATATTCGGATACTTCGGCAAATGCCTCATAATCTCCACCTCTCGTCTAACATCCTCAATATCCACTCTAGTCCTCAACTTCTTCTTTGATATTGACTTACACGCATACACATCCCCAGTACTCTTCTCGGTACACAAATACGTCACCCCGAATTCACCACGACCAAGCTCACGCCCCAGCTCATAACACTCTTCAAGATTATGCCCCGTGGGATTAGTCAATACATATGACTTGTGTCCACCATTAGGTACTCCACCACCATAGTCAATGGAAAATGGATTTGGCCTATGTTTTCTACTCTTCTCATCAGAAGTTTGTGGTACTGCACAACAATTACCCATCTAGATAAAACCCTTTATTTTCCAACAAAAAGGGTATTTCACAATTACACAAGATAACAATCACAGATCCATCTTTTCTATGATCAGGTAATAAAGATTCAATCTTTAACTAACTACAGCTTCAATTCTCAAATCTTTTTCACTTTCTTGATCTTTAAGCCAAATGAGAATCTGAATTTAAGCAAAAACAGTAGTCAACAACCATCAGAATCTAATCTTTATTACCTTAAATAAATATAGAAGAACAAGAAAAACAGCATACAATTAGCTGGCAAAAGCTTCATAACAAACCTCAAGTAACTTCAGATCTGTAAAGACTCGTTGATTTCTGAGAAAAGGGATTGAAGGTTTCAAGAAAGTGAGATGGAAAATGAATGAAAGACTTGTTTTGAAGCAAAATGTAGTGAAAAATGAGAGCTGAATTTGGGGAAAGTGGATTTAATGAAGGAAACGAAGTGAGAGGGTTTGGAATATGTATGGAGAAAACGTTGAGAAATGGAATTTATATATATTTCCGCCATTTATTTATCGACTTTCTTTCAATATCTCATGTGTATGACATTTCTTGAGACTTTCCTTCAAACCGTGTAACTTTTTCAACTAAAATTATTTTCATCTTCTTAATTGTGTTTTAATTCATTACCAAATACTAGTAAAATACTATGTCAAGTAATATTTGCATATATAGGTTTCTCAATATCTATATTTCAATAAAATATAATTTTAATTAAACGGAATTCAACACTCGAATCAAGAATTTACCAGGTCGTGAAGTATTGACTTCACTCACGTCAGCTCACTATGCAGCCCAACTATGTGATCTGTATGTTAGTTCATACAAATTCAAAGAAATCGTCACTGACGAGCCACGTGTAGAAAAATCGCGGGTGTGGTTCTATTTGGAGTTCCAATCCATGTTAATATTTTTCTTATGAGATTATTCTAACTAGTTTAAAGATGATGGTAAATTGCGCATTTTAATTTCCGACTTATGTCCACTTCTATATCTCTGATAATAGTATATGATAATATTTCTAGACCCTTTATAGAACAAATAACATAATACGCGGCGCTCCGTGTGCATTGTAATTAAATATAGGTTATGCATATATAAAGTCGGGAGTGTGTGAATACATTATAGGAGATAAGCAAATGTTACCGTGTATCGATGGCGGTATATTGTTGAACCTAAAAAAATATATTGCGGGGGGATAAAATTAAAAAGAAAAAGAATGCAAATTATAATGATTTATATATTGCAGAAAATAAATAAAATAACTTGTGGTTAAAAGAAGCAATCAGATTGCTAAAGTATAAATGGATGTTCCAAACGTGGGAGTAGATTATAATAGAGTTGAAGAACTTTATTATTATTCAATGTGATGGTGCAAAATGGCATTAGTGCCACTCTCATATATAACTGTGCAAATGTTTCAATGGTGTAAATGAAAATAAAAAAATTTGGTATTACAGCTAACTAATGTGAGGTAAAAATCCATAGTTTTTTATATATATTATAGATGTTCTTTTGATGATTTCCTCAATCAAATGTTATGTTTTAAACTGTGTTCCGACCGTTTGATGCAAGTCGAGTTGAATTCGGTTGAATCGGATTCAACCGGATTGAATTCGATTAAACCGCCGAGTAAATTCGGTTGAATTGCTTGGCCTTACTTTTGATTTTCAAAACATAGACGAAATGTCAAAGAAAAGATCTCAAAATCCAGTCAAGAATGGACCTTTGTTGCAAGTGGTTTAGTTGAGGTTTATAATCCTGTTATTGGATTGCTTCAATTTCCATCTACTTGTTTGATTTTTGCTTTTTAATTTGCACTAACTCAATCTTTTCTCAAGTCAGCTAGTCATACTTTATTTCTTGTTCTTGTCTAGTTGTTTTGACAAAAGAATTGACCCTTAAACCAATTAGAACATATCACAAGTACACATAATTGTCTTGTCTATATAGAATGCTTATTAAAAGTTCAATAGTGAGGCCAAAAATGTTGTCTTGTACCCAATTAGAATCAAAGTACAGATAATTCAACTACAGATATTGCAACGTAACAACATACCCCCACATATGATTTGGGTACAAATCATCGCGGGATCGAATATCTTTAAATTGTAATTTTATTTACTTCAAAAATTAAAGATTTACCGAGATTGAGATTGAACTACATTTCTATCTAGACTAGACTATTCCAACATTATATTAAATTTATAATACAAAAATATATTACCAAGTCGTATCAGTTTAATTTTATTTCTTATTGGCTGAAATTAGAAGTCCTAACAAATTTAGTTTTTAATTGCAAGAATTGGAGTATTTGAGTTCTGACGTTCTAGAAGCCCACCCAAGGAAAAGACAAGCTGTGGCAAGAATTAGCCGGCGGTTAGCTGTTACATTTAATTGCAAATTTGCCCATCAAGTGTGTTTATTTGGCGGTTTCATCCAACCAACTTTGAAACAAGAATTCTATTTTTGGATCAGGATTGCTCTAAGGCCGCTCACCGCTAGGTTAGTCAATTGTTCACACATGAGTGATCCGGTTTATAGCTTTAGAGCCATACAAGGCCCCTATACTAGACTCAGAATCGAAGTGTCATCAAAAGACTCGGTTGAAAGCTAAAACATTAAAAGTATCAATCCAATAGCTAGTAAGTGTCAACAAAGATCTTAAATGTATATTTTAGTTCATACTTTATTTTATAACTTATACAGAAGTTGATATATGCCCTAATAGTGAGAGCATATATTAATTTCGGATCCAATAATAATATAACTACTTACCTAAATTATCAGTATATCAGACGATAGTATACTCCTCTAAAAGTCACCTAACTCAAACAAACATAGTTTAATGATTATTATTTGTCTTTGCCTTTCCAACATTTACGTTTGCCCTATTTTGGATTTTTTGCAAAGGAAAACTTTCTCATTCATTTCAATCGATTAAAGTACGATTAGTCTTCCGACCTCAATCATACGTGTTTTGAGATCTCATATTCAAATGAATGATACCTCAAAGCAACTACAATAGAATTATATGTGGATCTACCAAAATGAATTCTTTACAAACAGTCATTTGTAATAAATAACCAAGTGAATTCGAGTTCAAATTGAAAGCGGCACGAAATGTCAAAAGTTTGTATTCAATTCATTCAATCTTTCTTTCTAATAAAATTAAACAACGCAAATCTTCAATAACCGTTTATCCAGAAAAAAGATGGCTCAACACGAGGGATAGTAGTAGCAATATATATCCACCCTAGTCAAGACCAAGTTTAAGGTGTTGCTTGCTTTCCAGTTCTTAGTTCATATAGTCTTTATGTTTAATTTTAATATAAAACAACTGAGAACGCGATCCAAAAAACATCATCACGCGTTATTTGTTTACGATTAGTTAGTATTATTTCATATTTACGTAATATAAACAAACATAATTTGAGATGAACCCATTTATATTCATTTTTATTTTCCCCGACGTCTAAATACTTTGTATCATTTTCAAGTTTTGGGAAATTTAATCAAAAAATCCCAATTCAAACAACAAATTTGTTTTCCCTAAGTTTTGGGCACTCTGTCAATTAGTAAGAAATGTTGGTTTGCTGTTGGGATTTTGGGTTATCAGATAATACGCGGACGCGCCACTTTTCAGTCGACACCGTGTGACAACATTGATTACTCAACGACGACTGTTTTGGTCAAACTCGGCGAATTTGACTTTGGATCTTAGTATCAACCTTTTTTTATTTCTCAGTTGAATTTTTATTTAATTAAATAAATAAATAATAATCTTGTTTGCTCCTACTACATGCTTGATGAATCATGCCCATGACAGAGCTGAAAAAGGTCAAGTACAGTTCAACTACTACAAAGCCAAGTCAAAATGATTTTCACACTTATGATGATGGTTGTTCACACCAGGCATAAAGTTTACCTCCTTTTCATCTCTTTTTAACTTTGAAAGACAAGCACACGACCTTTCTTCTTGACTTGGAATGAATCTACTCAACCAATGTTTTTTACTCTCTCCGTCTAAAACATACAGTGTCTCTTTGCAAAAGTTTATAATGATGAGAAACTGATTTCGCAAAATATAGTGCTTTCAAAATTAGCTTCTGCAATTTTTCAGCATGGTCTCCGTGCGTGAAACGTTAATTCGAATGGTAGTAGGAACAGTAAGATACACGATGCAGGAAAATGAAGAGATGGAGTATCGTTCTTCGCTATTTTTAATCATATCAACTGAAAATGTATGGCTTACAACAAGGGTATATATGATGTACGGAGAAAAGTCGCAGCGCCTTACAGTAATCTCACACACGCATAAATTAGTCAAAATTCATCTTCTTGAGCTGTATTATTGACATGTACGAGTCCCGAGAGGTAGTAACTTTATATTTCATAACTGCTGTACTCCCGCGCCTTTTGTAGGTGAAGGCGCAAAATTCTCGTCGGTTTTGTTTACCTGCTGGTTAAGAGTAGTAGAACTTCCAGTCAAGCGAAAAAAATATAGCTCACTTGATAAGCAGGTTGTTCCATGTATAAGGTTGCATTGCCGTGAGTGTATGCGATTGACAGTTCGTCAGCAACGCAAGGGTACAAAAGACACTCTTGGCTTTGTTAGAATCAAGATCCGCGAGAGTTTTTCTTCAACATCTTTGGGTTTTTTCGTCCCATCCTCAAAAGCAACCTTACAAGAGACAAGGAAAGGCAAAGTTATGAGCAATACTTGAGATTACTTTTCCTAATTTTATGTACAAATTAATGAAGTAGCATTTCGGCTAACATACTAGGAAAAAATTACCAGAGAACCCAAATCACGGGTGCTTATATCATCAGCCCATGCTCCATTCTCATCAAAAATCGTATTCAGTACCGCTGTGCCCCGTGATACTGTAAGCATCGAATTTCGCAATCCAAGAAGCCCACGGGTGGGTATTTTGTACTTCATCATGGTTGTGCCTTCAGACCTGATAACAATTAAAGAGTTTCGTTTCAGCATACTGAAATTAAAACCAGATTAGAAAATGAGTTGGGATAGATTATGACCCAGTTCCTTGCATATCGATCATCTGTCCACGCCTTCTACCAAGAAGTTCTACAACGGAACCCATGTATGTTTCCGGTACTTCAACAATAGCAATCTGCAGGAATTCTTAAACTTGTTTACTTTGGAAGAGATTATGGGAACACATCAAATAAAAATGCCTTGCCTGTTTGCAAAAAATTCAAATTTTCAGATTCTGATTTTGCAGAAAACAGTGTTTGCAATACCAGTTTCTCAGAAACTAGAGCTAAAAGGGAAACTGTTTCCGGGTGACTCCAGAGGTAATTCTCAAATCAGTTTTTTAAAATTGTTTCTGCATCTGAGAAGATTTTGCAAACATACACTAAGCATATAACACACGCCATAGGGTTTTAACTAGATGACGTAAATGAAGAATTACCTCATAAGATTCAAGCATCTTGTCACCCACTTTCTTGTTGATAACTTTGGGTGGTCCAACCATGAACTCGTAACCTTCTCTACGCCCGGAAGATAGCGTATGTTACGAGATGTAAAACTTACAAACACTCGTTATAATGTAGACTTGTAGAATGCTTCTTACATGTTCTCTATCAATATAGTGATATGTAGAGTCCCGCGTCCACTAACAATAAATGTGTCCGAAGTTTCCCCTTCTTCAATTTTCATTGCCAAATTCCGCTCAAGCTCACGAAAGAGTCGATCTCGTAGATTTCTACTGGTGACATACTTCCCCTGAATACCACAAAATATATAATCAAGACACGTGTAATAAAGGATATATGCGAACAAGACTTGAGAACAAAATCTACAACACCATGCTAGAGATAGTAATGTGTAAACAACGATTCTAGCAGGCACAATGATTTGGTCGTAACTGTAATTGAACTAGCCTCATGAAAAAAGGTCCATGCACAAACGAATGTGAATATTACCTCACGGCCCACAAAAGGAGAAGTGTTGATTGAGAAAGCCATTCTCACTGTAGGCTCTTCCACCTTAATCGAGGGTAATGGCTTCCCCGAGATTTTGTCTGCTATTGTCTCCCCAATCTGGATCGGTCAAAACAAATTCTTATCGTTCAGAAAGCAAAAACATGCATTGCATGTATCTTGAACATACGTAGAATTTATTTTATTGGAAAAAAAAAATTGATATGGCATTGACTCTACCTGAATATCGTCAATACCACAAACAGCACAAATGTCCCCAGCCTCTACTGTGTCTACAGGAACTCTGCTGAATTTTTCATAGACAAAGAGTTCACTTACTCTAGCAAATCTGCATACATCTTCGGAGGAACAAACCTGAAAATATAAATAATGAGTTATCTATATCCTTGTTAAGGATCAAACTGATGACAGCTGAATGCATTCAACATTTCTTTTTCAAGACAGAGTTTGTTGAAACAGAATGCAAATCTCAAACTTCTGGATGACGCAAAACAGACAAAGCTACTCCATACTTCTCCAAAGATACAACCGGAATCTAGTCTGTTTCCTTATTCTTTTTTCCATATGAAATTTCCTACTGAATGAGAATGACTTGACCACCCAATGCTCAATAGAATATTTAGAAAATAACGTTCAAGTTCATACAAGATTAGTATTAGAAATTTATCAAGCCACCAAAGGCTCCAGAAATGATTTTTTATGTACCCAAGACTCAAGAATAACAGAATTTCGTGACTATATTAATCTTTCTACTTCATATTGGATTGGTATTATAAATTGTATCAAGCCACCAAACTCTCCAGAATGAAGTTTATGATGTAAGTTTTTCTGGGAAAGTTTCATATTTACAGAAAAAAAAAAAAGATTTGAATAAGCCTACCTTGACTTCCATTCCTCTGCGTAGTACCCCAGCATGCAGCCGTCCGATAGCAATGCGCCCTTTATGTTCCTCATAGTCGATATTTGTCGCCTGCAAAATTGCAACAATGATTAAGCAAAATTAGCGGCCATTTGACATTTGTGCAAAAACATGCACGGAATAAGGAAGAAGTAGAATACGGAAAGAACCAGCACTGACAAGCATTTGAAGAGCACCCTCTTTGTCAATTTGTGGTCCAGGTATGCATCTAACAACGGCCTCCAAAAGAGGTCCAAGATCATCAGCCAAATTATCAGATGATAGTCCTGCCTTTCCTTTGAGGCCACTTGCATAAATAGCTTGAAAATCACACTGCAATAAGGAAAAGGAAAATCAAGTCAATCACCACCATAAATAACTTGATAATTTCAATGCACGAACAGCTGTCATTTGGTTATTGAACTAATAGTCCGTATGAGGAAAGAGCCAACATCTTCTGAATAACTAATTTTGCTTGTAGCATCAAAACAGTGTCTGTAAATGAAAATAAGCAGTGTCTGAAAGGCAAAGAATTTACTTCTCTTAAGTGTCACGGCAGACCAATAAAACTTGAGGTACATTGCTACACAGAGTCAAGAATCTATTCATATATGAGATATAATTCAATACTGAACTCTAATCTGCAAAAGGGTTGATGGAGCTTTCTGATGCAGATGAAAGAGAAGGAACATGATATACCTGCTCGTCTGATGCGTTTAGCTCAATGAACAGTTCAAAAGTTGAGTTAATGACATAATCTGGACGGGCAGAGGGCCTATCAATTTTATTAACGACAACTACAACTGCATGGCCAAATTCAAGAGCCTTCTTCAAAACAAATCTTGTCTGGGGCATCGGACCCTCAACAGAGTCTACCTGCAAAAGCCACATCTAGCATCAGAAGTGTTGTCCTATCAAAACATAAAGAACTCCTGAGTTCTGAAAAAAAGCAAGCAATAAACCTGGTAGAGAATATGAAATAAAAAGGGGTCAGAAAAAAAGAGGGCAAGTCTTGGTGCAAGAGTAAGTTGTTTTCTGGTGACCTATTGGTGACAGATATTCGAAGCCTGGAAACAGCCTCTTTACAAAAATGTGAGGGTAAATTACGAGTACACTCAGTAAAAACATTTTCTAATTCCCAAATGATTCATTCTTCGGCATGTACAACTCTTTAAGTATTGAAGGCATTTCAACACATTTTGTTGTCACAAGTAGCTAGCTATATTTCCAAATTTGATGCAAACAAGTACAGATTCATTCATGATACAACAAACATGATAACCTCATCCAAAAAGTAAGAAAAGGATTCGAAAAGAAGAAAAAAAGTACCACTAAAAGAACTCCCTCGACCATGTTGAGAATGCGTTCCACTTCACCTCCAAAGTCGGAATGACCTGGTGTGTCGATAATATTAATTTTCGTATCTTTATATTGAATTGATGTGTTCTTGCTAAGTATGGTTATTCCCCTTTCACGCTCTAGATCATTGGAATCCATTATCCTCTCCTGTACAACCTGGTTATCACGAAAAACCTGCACAACAGATCATAACAAATAGAATATTCATCACATCATCTTAACTACCAAAATCCGTAACAAATCTGCATGAACTGCGTTGAGATTTTATGGTTCAAGGTGGATGATATTCAAATAGATAATGAGTATTATTTGGTTCAAGGTGGTTATATTCAAAGAAATAAGATCATAAGACAGTTAGGTGCACTTTTCCATGTAACTTCAATTTGAGTGATGACTTAACATCTGTTAACTATCATTAGAGATGAGTTTATGAGCTCTTTTACTGAGATCCCAGAATAGATACCTTAGCTTGCCTCAAAAATTGATCCACCAAAGTAGTTTTGCCATGATCTACATGAGCAACAATTGCAATGTTTCGTACATCATTTCTCCTTATCAACTGGCTCTTTGTCTCTGCAACAAAAATCACAGATGTCAAGACTAAAAGAGCTAAGTCACTTCCGAAATGGCACCAGGCATAGCATAATGACACTTAAATTGTGCCTAAACAAATATGCACATCATTATAAAAACTCATGGCTTCTAATCTATAAGGTCTCAACCTACCAAGAGGTGAGCATGAGCATGATCACAATCATCAAATGCATGTATCCCCGAATTCGACTATTAGCCAAGGCTCCGATACCATACCACAAGGAATTTTCACATCATCTACAATCTCGAGCTTGCATAAAGCTTACTCGTTATACTATATAACTATTTCTCAACAAAGCCAATCCCATGACAAACATGTAAATTGTGAATCTTCCATGCAATTGAACCCAATTAAGACATGACCATTCGGTTTCGAAGCACAATATATAAATATTTGCAGCTTTAACCTATTCACTTCTCACACAAACAACTAAAGATTGCAACTTTATCGAACATACAACAGCATACCACATGAACACAGCAAACTAAAACTACACCATTAAGAAACAATGGCATGCTCGATAGGATAAGCAAACATATATGACAGCAGCGAAATTTCAAGAAATTGAGTACGCACCACTAGAACCCTCGGTAGCTTCAGAAACCGAGCATTTGACAGGATTCTATAAAGGGCTAATCTTGGAATTGCAGCTTTTGGCTTGATAGACAAATTACGGCCAATAAATTGTCTTTTTAGCCAAGAAGAGCTTCTTTTACTGGGTTAAACATTTCTTGATGATAGGAGTGTGATCTGAGGGATGATTTTGCAAGTGGGGTTTGAAGTTAGAGCATATCCATTGCTTCTGCTCAGTCTCAAGCTCTCTTCAGTGTTGGAGAGAGGAAGAGACGGAGAGAAGTGATAATGAAGAAGTGATAACAGGATTGGGCTATGGACTGTACGTGTTTGAAGTTGAAGTGAGAGGCTGTTATGTTATTGGAGAAAAAGCTTCGTCACGAACAAAGAAGAAGCGGCTGCTGTTTATTAGGATTTCTTGTTTTTATTTGGACTTTAGATATTATATTGAAGTTTTAGAATTTGCAAATTTATAATTGAGTTTTGAAGAAAATTTGATACTATGACAAGCAGCGCAAATTAAATAGGGTAACTTTGTAAATAATATCATAATAACTTTGTAAATAATATCGTAATAATCAGAGGCGGAATTGAGATTTCAAATAAGGAA
>JAYMSG010000351.1:0-10529 GCA_036897925.1 Aragoa abietina | reverse complement strand
CTGCTACTTTCACAAAAACCTCCTTGTGATCGGGATGAGGTAGATGCCTCCCAGTCGGGGGCTGATCGAATAACCTCATGCATGTGACAATTATTCTAAATTTAGGAACTAGCCATTAATCCTTTGGACATCATCATTTTTCAGTTTCCTCTTGACATTTTCTTGTTTCTTTTCCCTTCAGATATAATCAATTTCATATTTGAGCGATCCAGGAAGGCAACAACCCTCAAGCACACTAACGAAATTCGGATCCAAAATTTCATAGAGAGATTATTGAAAAAATTGAATGTAGGTCCATTTTTTTTAAATACTTACTTTGAGTAGATATTGTTTGTACTTATGCTGTATAATAATTAAAAGTACAATTTGATTGTATAAAATATCGTTAAAAGTATAAAAATTGTAAGTACAATATACACTAGCATTCATCTAACCCCAATGATTTTGGGGGAATTGGACTGGCCTCCAAGACTTCCCGATTTACATATTATAACTTGTAAAATGTGTCATTTTATATACTTTAATCAAAATTTTCTAATTTTTCAGTCAATTTTGACCATATAATATAAAATATTGCTAACTTATATACTCTCACGCACGTTTGTATTCGACCAAATAAAATAAAATAAAAAATTTTAAAAATCGAATTAAATAAAATAATAATACTTCCAACCTCAAATAAATATAATCATTTTGGCCTCTTTATCATAAATTGATAGCGTTCTTCCTTGTATGGCTGTGTTTCTTCATCATACATTCATAGAGTTAAATTTCAGAGTGATCAAAAACAAATGTGCGCATGAGAATATATATATATCAGTAATATTTTAAAAATAAATATTGAATCCGGGAGCATTTGGTTAAAATCGTTTGACAAATTAGAAAAATTCGATCAAAGTATATAAAATGACGGATGCTACGAGTTATATTATATAAATCAGTCACAGCCACAATATAGCACTCCCTCCGTCCACCCCATTATTTTCCACTTTCCATTTTTGAGTGTCCACCCCATTTTTTATCCTTTCCATTTTTGGCAAATGATCCACTTATCACTATTACTTTATTCATTTATCTCTCCCACTTTATCCATTTATCTTTCATACTTTAACAATCCACCTAATACTTCTATTCATTCTTTATTTAAAATCCACCAACTTAATTATTTTTTTACCCACAATTCTTAAAAAATGTGCAAAAAAGCAATGGGAAAAAATGGGGTAGGCCGAGGGAGTAAGTTATTTCGTTCAACAATTTATCGATAATGTTCATACGCTTAAAAGAAAAGTCGTTGTCCTAAAATGACGTAACCTCTATTTGTTTTATATCTTGCGGAAGAGTTTTATTTAGAAGTCCGTTAATTAGATGTTTAGACGCATAGAGATACACATTATAAAACTACAGAAGCGGAAAGAGAGGGAAAAAAGAGAAAATTCTAAACTACTACATACGATTTGGAACACTTTTTTCGATTCATAGACATTCAAATCTTTGTTTTCGACATTTTTTTTATACACGGCCATGGTAATTGAATTCAAACTTTCTTTTAATTCCTACATGTCGTCGGTGGTATAGAAAATAAACAAAGTACTATTTCATATCTTTAAGTAATTCGTACAACTCGTAAGGAAACACTGACATACATTTTACGCTACTACTTACTCACGCTTTTCTGATTTTATTTCATTTCTAGATGAAAAAAATAAACGCGTCAGCTTAGCGTGAACAGTAATTCGTTATTTTCTTCCATTTTACACTTTCTCCTAAAAAACCGAATAAACGCCACGAGATTTCTCTCCCATGGCAGTTGCCACCGCCACCACTGCCATCTAGCAACTTAAAATTCAGTATTGCATGATCTCGCTCGATCGAATTATTAATCAGATCTGATTAAGAGTGATTCGATCGGTGTATGGAAAATGGAGTACATCGACAATTTACCGGAAATGGATCTGATGCGTTCAGAAAAGATGACCTTTGCGCAACTTATTATTCCGGTTGAGCCGGCTCACCGAGTCGTCTCTTATCTCGGCCAACTCGGTCTTCTCCAATTCCTTGACGTAAGCTCTGATTAGATCCTTATTTTCCATTCCTGTAATTTTATCTGTATACGCATGTGCAAACTAATGGAGTCATAGTAAGCGTGTATGTAATTCCGACTTATTGATGCTTGTTGCATTTCGGTTCTAAAGTGGAGTTAAGTCCTAAAGGATTTTTGGATTAGTGTTATTAGTGAGCTGGCTGATGGAATTAGTTACTTATTGAGTATTACGGTTATTGGCATTGCTTGTATGGTTAGGCATGGGTTTTATCACTAATAGTATTGCGATTTGGACGATTGACTCTATGATCTGTATATGTATTAGTTAAGTAGGCCTGTCATTGTGTAATTGATGGATTTAGCTCTTTGTAGACTTAGTTTTAGCTAAGCGGTGATAGCGAATGGATAGTTTTCGTTGCTTCTATGATTAAGCATGGGTTTTATGACTAATAGCGTTATGGTTTGGATGATTTGCTCCACGATCTATATCTATATTAGTTAATTAGGATTCTGATTCTTTAATGGATGGATTCAGCTCCTTGTGCACTTAGTTCTAGCTAAGCATTGCTTCTATGATTAAGCGTGAGTTGAATGACTAGTAGCAACACTATGGCGGTGATTGTTGGAATCGAAGAGGGGTATGGTGGTTCCTCCTCTGTTATAGGAATGAATTTTGTATTAGCTGTGCTGTCAATGATTTGCTGAATTTTATAAGCCGACCAAGTGGAAATATTACTGCTCTGCTCCTTCCAGTGATTTGCACAACTCACTGGAACTAGTTAGTTTGATTTAATCATGATTGGCTATTTGCCTGTGCTTTCGACCATCTGATCTAAGTAGACGATTCAGTAATTAGATTGTTTTGCCCATAAAAGTAAAACTAGCTATGCTGGAACGAGTGATGTCTGGGCTAATCATTTAGGTCGAAGAGCATATACATAGTTGTTGAGAGGGATCCTTTCTGGGACGAGCTTAATTTGCATTCTTCTTGTCTTTATCTTATTTATGTCAGTTTCAGGTTATTTGTTTTTCTTTTCTTTTTTCTTTTGAAAATGATATTCGTAAAGCTGGACTACAGTGAAATCGATAAACATAATGGCAGTGTGTTCAGGATAAAAGAAGTTAAGCAAATGAATCATTTTCTTCTAAATTGTTTTATCTAGCTAGCATTTAAAGAATTTTGATTCTTACAGATCATATAATTTTGGTGCTATTTAAATCCTTATTTTGTTTCTTGTGGGATCTTTGTTGTTATGTTCATATCATTTGAAAGAAGTATGTCGAGCTTTTGCTAGTATTGCTTTCTTATTCTGTTCTTTTTCACGGCAGTTCAATGAAGATAAAAGCCCTTTCCAGCGAACATTTGTTAATCAGGTATTGCTCGTTAACTTCTATTGGCTGTTGATAATTGAGTAATAAATAGTCTATTAATTTTTACACCCTAGAATTTTACTGGTACACTTGGAGAAGAGACTATTTCGCTGTGGGATATGTTCCTCTCTATGGAGCACGGGGACGTGAAAGAGGTGTACGTATCAGTTCAGGGACGTCCCGGATACGCGAAAATACGTCACGGGGACGTATCCATCTGATTTGGCTTTTTTTCAAAAAAAATTCTCCTCGAATATTTATTAGGATTCTCTTTAGTATTTATCTCAACTGGCGAATATCTCAAAGTTCCCCTAACTTTTCATGCTCATTCCATCATGGTTGGGGAGGGTAGTATGTGGCGAATGTGTTTGTGAGAACCAAGTCTCTGAAGGTTGGGTTCTGCAATTTGTACCAGCCATTAATCCAATGCTACCCATTATTTCGTCATTCAGAAAGCAAGAATATGAAGTGTTTTATTTGGTAGGATCTCTAGTGTGGCAAAGCTTGGTTTCCTTTTCTTTCCAGCTTCGCTCCATAAACAATAGTTCATTCATTTATTACTTTTTATGTATGTAAGTGCTTTGACCAACAACTTGCCTTTCATCTATTCACATGGTATTCAAAATTTGCCGTGTCACAGATTGGTGTTGATCGGAATGACCTCAGTAAAGTGTTCATACAACTCACTCTTGAGTTTCTCAGTAAGCAGGTAAATTTTGAGATTGTAATTACTTCATGATCTGTTTGGTTTTCCAACTCTATTATTTCAATCTCTCATATGTCCATGTTGTTATGCTGAGGCATGCATATACTAATCTGGAGTTGTGTGCATATAATCTCAAATGTTTTAAGATCATGTTTCTGACATGAAACTGGTGGAATGTTAGAGGAGAATAATCTGTTTGATCGGGCGTGGAGCTCGAATCATCGTTTCTCTGCCTTTGTTTTGAGGAAACTAAACAGAGAAGCAGGTCCACTCATAAAAAGTCTAATACCAAAAGGGTGAAAAAATATGTCATGGGAAACTTATAATTTTTCTCTCTTTTGGTAAAGGATTTAACTAGAATTTTCGTTATCAGGCTTTAGTTACCTTTACTCTGGATACTAAGTAGTGCATTTGCGCTGGTCTTGATTAGGCTCATAAAGCTTGATGCATGCATGTTCTCATTGTATTTGCAGAAGTTTGAGCCATACGACTTAAGTGGGGCTGTTGTTGCAGGTGATAAAGATAAGGAGGTATGTCATAGTTCTGCATCCCGGCCTTCCTTTTGCGTATTCTCTCCTCAATGTTAGTCTGATAAATTCAGTGGAATGATCAAAATTCTAATATGTCATTTTATTGCTCTAGCTTCCTTTTTTGTGTGGAAATGTGCTAAGATGTCATTGCTGGCCATTATGGGAAGAAGAAACTATTACAAGTCGTTATGACAATAGACCCACCATACATGCAGTGACAAGGTCTAAAGGTCGATGCCCGATTAGAGTTGCTAAATATGCCTACCTTTTGTTCATAACCGAAATCTTAGTTCATCCCATCCTAAAGTTACAACACGTAGAACATACCATGCCTGCTTACTCATAATCATAACTGGTTGAGCCCTACTGGAAATGACTGCGTCTTAATATTCTTCCCTATTATTTTCTTAGAATCAAATTTGATGCTTCTTTCGTCGTCTCTATAGGTTCTTGTACGCGACATATGGGTGTTTGAGAAATCTCTTTTCCACCAAGGAGCATACCGGCGTCTTTGTGGCCGAATCAAAGTTTAGCTGTCTATTGCTGGAGAGGAAAGTCTGCTTCTCATTTTTGTCACTTAGATTTCGCATAATAAATTTTCCGTAAGAAGTTTTAGTTTGTGCTCTGTAAGCTCTTTTCTGCCCCGGATCAGTTGCATCTTTTACGCGGAGGTTTATATGGAAAAAGGCCTGAAATAGTTCAGTAACTGTAAGAATAAACAGAATTGTTTCCGAAGTGTACCTATATATACTTGCTTGCAATGCACAAATCCTATGTGGTTTGCTGAGAAGTGCAAATTGCATATAAATTCGTTTGTGAAACAGCAGTGTTTTCAGGCATCAGTGAGTCTCACTAGAGATTTCTGACTATCCTCCTAGTGTCACATCTATTGAAATATCAGTGTCGTGACTCGTGGCCAGAATCTGTTCACCGGATCTTCTACCTGGGAGTCGAAATCAACCTCACCTCCTTTGAAGTTCAAACTCGCGACTTCCCCATCTTTGACGGCGAACTGATTCTCACCATCCACGCTACCAGTCCTAACATGGCCTCCATCCACTATTCTGATACCTCCGTGTCCATCTTCTACTGTTCTACACTGGCTCTCTCGTTGGCTCTGGCCTCTACAGTCCAGCTCCCAACCGCTAGGTCCTGCTAATTGCCCGGTGCGACTGGGAAAGGGTGAGGAAGAGAGATAAGCAATGTCATCTCTAGATTGCAGACAATCTGTTGAAACTACATTGAAACTTAATGTTTTTCCTCTTATGCATACAATGCCCCTGGTGAAGGAAGAAAAATACTCGATCAAGAATTTAAAATGAATGCTGTTACGGATGGCAACTTAACCTAGTCCGATGGGTACTCACTCGATCTGGTCCGACTTATCAGACTATTATCCGATCTAAGTAAGTGTTGGGCCGGACTCGGGCCATTTATCATGTCCGGCGGACTGGGCTAATTTTGTTCTAACCCGAATACCAGACCCGAATATATGTGTGTGTGTGTAATGTATACAAAATATTTATATATTATTTTATATTATGATATTGATAATTATTTTCTTTCCCCTATTTAAATTTAAATTTTATTTGTTGATTATAAATTTCTAATCAATCATTAAGTTAATTTCACGAATTATTTCAAATATACAAAATAATTTTAAATATATAAAATAAAGTGTATTAATTTGAATTTCTGTGATGTTGTGTTGTCCTATTTTTTCTGCGGCAACTTACGACAACTTGTTGAATTTTATTTTAATTTGAACTTATAGTGCACTTATCATATATTTGTAAACTATAATTTGTTGAATATTTTTTTTCATGGAGGCTGGGTATTTGTCCGATTCGAATGACCCTGAATCTGGGTCAGTAGTACCAGGCCCGGGCCATCAAATCAGGCCTAAAACTGACTTAGGCAGCGAATACTCGACGTTATCCAACCCATTTACATGAGTATCTATCATTGAAAAATTGAAGGTGAAAAAGTCTTCTTCGCAAGCGAAGCGTGATCTCTAACCACCTACCCGTATGTTACCAAAACATTTAGCTTAAGGGACAATGCATTGATTACAAATTGACTTATATAGGTTTCAAGTCTTCTGAACACAAGTGTTGTAATTTCTGGTCTCATCTAAATCCAGATTCCAGAATACATAATTTTGTTTGCGAAGAAGAAAAAAAATGGCAGAAGCCGTGATTGGAGCTGCTGTTCAGGTTTTGGTTGAAAATCTGCTTTCGATGTTTTCCGGAGAGATTAATCTTGTGCGAGGTTACGAGGAGGATCTGGCGAGGCTAAAGCGTTCATTAAGGTCGACGCAGAAGTTCCTATCTGATGCTGAGCAGAAGGAAATCGATCTCGAATCTGTCAAAGAGGCGGCTGGAGCAGCTGGGAGACGTGGCTTACGAAGCGGATGTTGTCTTGGATGAATTCAACTACCGGCTTCTCCGCAGAGAAGTCAAGAACCGAGACCGAAAAAGCACCGACAAGGTATGGTGCTCCTTCCCATCTACTAGCTTGCTTTTCCATAGAAAAATGGCTTCTAAGATCAGGAAGATTAGTAAGAAGTTGGAGAGTATTTACAAAGATGCTTCTCGTAAAGGCCTTCAAGAGGCGGTTGTGAATGCGCGTCCTCCTAGCTCTGTTGATGCAACCGACTCGTTCTCTGACGAGCCAAATACTGTAGGAAGAGAGAATGATGTGGCTAACATAGTTGAAATGGTGGTTACTGCTCCAGTTAGTGAAACATTTTCTGTTATTCCTATTGTCGGCATGGGAAGATTGGGGAAGACAACACTAGCTCGGAAAATATTTAATCATGAAAAGATAGCGGCTCATTTTGAAAAAAAAAGCATGGGTGTCCGTTTCGTTTAACTTTGATGAGGTGCTGTTACTCCGAATGATTCTTACAACACTAACTGAACAAGATGTTCAAGGAATTGTGATCAAAGAAGTCAGTGTTACGAAAGCTTCAGAAGAAACTGGTCGGAATAAGGTTTTTGCTCGTTCTTGATGATGTATGGAATGAAGATGTTGGTAAGTGGTATAACTTCACGTGTTCCTTATTAGGAATTAACCAAATCCTCCCCCGGTTGTTTGACAATGCTCAAGTTACTCCGGAATCAAAATGTTGCTTCCGCTGTGAAGACGCTTCCCACCTATCGATTGAGTAGTTTATCGGTAGATGAATGCTGGTCCATCATAAAATCGAAAGCCTTACCCAGAGAAGATGATCAAGCTGAATTTGAAAGTATAGGTAAACGCATTGCAGCAAGATGTAGCGGTTTGCCATTAGCTGCCAAAGTAGTAGGAGGTTTGCTGCGTGGCAGGGCGAAAAGTGAGTGGTCTTTCATTCTAGAGAATCAGCTTTCGTACTTTGGGCAGGATGAGAATACTATTATGAAAGTTTTAAAGTTAAGCTACGATTGTTTGCCATCATCGTCACTGAAAAGGTGCTTCACGTATTGTTCCATCTTTCCTCAAGATTTTCAAATTAGAAGGAATTCATAATCAACCTGTGGATTGCAGAAGGATTTCTGCATGCCGATAAAGATACCGATTTGGAGATTGTGGGTAACAATTTCTTCGACCATCTCGTGCAGGCATCTTTGTTCCAAGATCCTCATCGAAACATTGTGGCAATATTACACATTGTAGGATGCATGATCTTGTCCATGATCTCGCATGCTCTCGCATGCTCTCTCTCTGGATATAAAAAGGCTGATGTGACGTCGGATGGTAGAAATGATACGAAGAAAGTTCAATATCTTTACCAAGAGACAGACGAGCCATATTACATCTCAAAAAAGCGAGCAAAATGTTTGCGAACACTTATTATCAATGGTACAGTTGCAGACAACCTTCTCTCAGGCATCATCGGCTTGCATGTTCTAAAGCCAAGGAGTTATGATATCGAAGAGCTACCGATTGAGATTGGGAAACAGATACATTTGAGATTTCTTGACATCTCCAGAACAAGTATCAAACGCTTACCAGATTCTGTCAGCAAACTCTACAACTTACAGACTCTAGTGGTTCCGAATCTGGAGGAGCTTCCAACCAAAATAATTGACTTATTCAAGTTGAGACATCTTCACTATGGATCTTCCATAGTGTTACCTCCTTGGATAGGCAAATTGACTTCTCTCCAAACAATTCCATACTACAGAGTCAGAACCGAGAAGGGGTGCGGAATTGGAGAGCTTAAAAACTTGAAGAATCTGAAAGGAAAACTACATATTAAAAATCTCGAAAGAGTACATGGCAGAGAAGAGGCCAAGCATGCAGATCTCTTTGGGAAACCGAACATTTCCGGGTTAGTATTGGAGTGGGGGCGATTCAGGCGAAGATGGAAGAAGTAAGAATGTGCTGGAAGTCCTTCAACCTCACCCAAACTTGAAGACATTGGAGATTTGCAGATACAGAAGCAAAAATTTCCCTTTGTGGACTATGAAGATGACAGTACACGATGTTGAAGGCCGTCAACTTGTACTTACCAATTTGATAAAGATAAATCTCTATGATTGCTGGTGCGAAGAAATTCCAACACTTGGCCACCTCCCACATCTCAAGTTTCTGGAGATCATACATATGCATTATGTACGATCAATCGGCATTTCATTCTATGTGCTGGAAACCAATAATGTAAACATTCAAGAAAACATAATCGCATTTCCAGCACTTGAAAAACTAGGATTTTATGACTTTCCTGATTTGACGGAGTGGACGGATGTTGGGGTGGGAGTCGCGGCCTTTCCATGCATGCAAGATTTGACCATTAAATGGTGTCGCCAGTTGAAATGTGCTCCAAGTCAGCTTCCATGCCTTAGAAAATTGGATATTTCCGACACAGGCATCAATTATTCTTCAACAGATATGATTAACAACACAACCTGCCTACAAAGAGTTGAGATCTGTGGTTCGCCGGGACTGATTAGTCTTCCAGATGGATTTTTTGTCAAGAATCAGGATCTATCATATTTAAAGATAGAGAACTGTCCTAACTTGACTGGTCTTGTTCCGTACTTGATAGGCGGATCATCATCTCTCCAAGAACTGCATGTACGTAGTTGTGAAAAACTGAGAGAATTACTGCAAGATCTAAACACCCTTCAGTCTCTAAAAGTTCTCGATGTCTATCATTGCCCAGAACTGAAGTCAATTCCTTACATAGGCTTCACGTCAGTACAAGTACTGAGAATCGAACGTTGCCCAGGACTCACCAGTTTGCATTGTGAATTACTAGAATCATGCGCTTCTTCACTTTGGCGTCTGGGCTTGTGGGATTTGGCAAGTTTGGAAAATATGATCTCCGGCATATCAAAAATGTCGCGTCTCCAGTACCTAACTCTCTGGAATCTTCCTAAACTGATGAATCTTCCCAGAGAATATGGGCTGCCTCAAGAACTTGCGTCGACTGATGATTGGACAATTCTCGATATCAATGGATGTAGTTCCCTTCAATGATTATCTGAAATGCATCTTGCTTGAACATCAGTCTCTTGAAGACTTGTCTATATATGGACATGATCACAGTTTCAAATCTCTGCCAGAGCACGTTCAATATCTCACTGGCCTACAAAAATTATGCTTATGGTATCTCGACATCGAGGCTATGCCTGAATGGATTGTGAATCTTCCTGCATTACGCACGCTAAGCATTAAGGGTTGGGGAAGGCTAAGGCATCTGCCCTCCAGGGAAGTGTTTTTACGCTTCACCAAGCTATCTAGGCTAGAAATCGGCTCGTGTCCACTGCTAAAGGTCAGGCCCAATCAGCTACAAAAGCACTGCGTGTGGTGATGATTCCGAGTGGCCCAAGATTTCCCACATCCAGACAGTCGAAATAGATGGATCAGTCTTCATGGATGGAGAGGAGCGACG
>JAYMSG010000350.1:0-10529 GCA_036897925.1 Aragoa abietina | reverse complement strand
TGTTTGAATTTGATGTGTTTTGTTTTTCGTCGTATGATTAAATCGTGTATTCTCCGAATTCCGTATTGCTTTTTCCCCCCTCCTAAATTAATTGTACCTCATGAAATAGCTGGATTGTTTAGATTGATTTATTATTGGGCCGCCATTGGAAAGATGAGCTTTTATTTTGGATTATTGAGCTTTTGTAATTTTCTGTTGAAATTTGGTTTCAATGCTAATGAAAAGCGTACTTATAAGTGCATAAGCAATGTCAATCAAGTGGAGATATTTTGTTAAATGGTCATGTGTTGTATAAAGATTAATGATCAAGTTCCTAATTTGATGAAACTCATTTTATTGTTCTAGGTACAACTTGTTAGAATACAATCGAGAGTACCAGAATATGGTTGGACGACGCAGAAAGTATTTCATTTCCTTAATTTTTTGGTCAACGGAGGTTTGTATTCAATGCATTTAATTTGAGTTTGCATCTTAGTCATTGATATTGTTCTAGTGGTTACGAGATGTATGCATAAGAAATGTCTCATATATTGTTTGTTTAGTTCGATGCGGGGTCTTTGTATTCAGGCGGAATGTTCAGAAGTTGACCCCAGAGGTACAAACTGTCACTCATGCTACAATATATCTTATATATATTATAACCGAAGTGTTTGTGATGTAGTGATATATTTTGGGTAGATTGTCCAACACATATTGCTTGATATGCCAAGCCTCGTGTTCTTCACAACCTATGCATTATTAGTACTGTTCTGGGCAGAGATCTGTTATCAGGTTGGACTAGATTCTCATTTTGTTCTTGCTTTGCTGTTGCTTTTGATGTCTAAAAGCAAAGGCCATTGGTCTCTGCAATTTGACAGGCTCGAGCTGTATCTACTGATGGGTTGAGACCTAGCTTCTACACAATTAATGGGATAGTGTATGCTATTCAGGTAGACATTCTTGACTGTAGGTTTCAAGTATATGACTGTCGTCGGGTTCTAATGAACGAAATAGTTCAATTCTTTGTCAGAGATATTTTTATCTTCCAGCATAACTCCATCTCTTGCGCTCTTCAATTGGAGTGTATTTCACTTCCCCTAATTAACATTCTAGCATCTCGAATGTTCTTGAAAGCATTGAGGTCTCATAGGTGGTCCAATCATAAACATAACAGTAAAACAGGTCAATGGTTTATATTCACCTTGGAAAGAATTTACGAATGAAGTTGTTTAGCAATGTTTCTTTCCTCAGTTTCAATTTGTGAATGATTCTTGTGGTTGAGAAAGGCTCCTCAGTTTCTAGATATCCTGCTCCACGATATCTGCAAACTAAGATAGGGTGTTTGGCTTTGTTTATGTTCTGCATGGTTATGTGGCTGCGTATGATACTATCATGGTTACGTGCATGAATAACACGGGTCCAAAGTAGCCCCTTTTGCAAGGGGCAAATGGTTCCTTTTCATTTCTTTGTTTGCTTCGTTTTTTTTTCCCTCTATTTTAATACTCGTTTATGCAGCCAACTTATGAGTCGCAAATATATAGGCAAACAGATCTATGAAATAAATTTGAAAGGTTGTTTTTCTCTTTCTGTTGGAGTTTCCTTTCCTCTCAAATTCCATAGCTCAGATCAAATTGATAGTTCCCTGCAATCAAAGCAGCACTTTCCCGTTGCTAACACTAAAGAGGCATCTGCATGTGCGGATTCTCAAAAATGACTTACAAATTGTGATATGCTTTATGTACTCCCTCCCATTTTTTCTTATTGGGCTTTTAGCTTTTTTCTACTCCATTAAGGAGTCATTTTCTGGACCATTTTGCCCTCATTTAATAATACATACTTCTATATATAGCCAAATCTTTTGGAGAAATCCACTCATTTAATGATACATACTTCTATATACAACCAATCTTTTACATACTTAGTGAGGGGAACAAATGAAAGTTTAGATAACATGCTAAAAGGTCAAATATTTCAAATATATTGAAAAGTCTAAAAAAATAAATAAATAAAAATGGTAGGGAGTATGAAATAAAAGAGAATCAACTTTCATGAAAAGCGAACATATGCAACAATTTCAGAACGTATATCAGTTCCATGCTAAAACAAGCAAACAGCATGGCAACTGGTACTGAAGAGAGATTCAGCATGCAGTTTCAGCATTAATTATGAACATGTGAGTTCATGAGCAATTAAACCAGATGGATTTTGCCGATTTAAAATAGGATGAACAACGAACAATTGCAAGTCGAATGAATAATCGAATACAAGAAGATAATACAATTTTATGGGTTGGAGATGGGACAGACGTGGATCTGCAGAGTCTGAGCATCTGTTGTTGAAAAAGTCTCATTACAAAACATGGTAATTCTTACCAATATGCTGCTATAAAGTTCTCTTCGAACGTCAACGTCACACTTGCTTATGCTTTCAAGAACCTGGAAAATTTTCGGAATGATTATTAAGATGATACTTGTGAAATAGGAAAATCAGATTACGGGTTTCTGTAAAAGTTATGCATGCTCAAGAAGAAGATAGTCACCATTTGTGGCAGACCACGGGCACTGGAGGCCATCTCCAGAGAACTTTCCATACCTGGTATAGTCTGAAATGGACATCAAAACGCAGATTAGTATGTTACTGAGCATGTAAAAAAAAAACAGAGAGAGAGAGAGGCAAGGATCAAATAACGTACCTGAGTTAAAGATGGATTGAAAAGTACATCAGGAATTTTAAATCTGTCAGCTCCAATTTCAATTGTCCTACGCCATTTGGATAAGTAAAGTTAACGGAGATAGATTTTTGGTCCACTAGAACAAGCACTAGTAACATCTATTTCAGTTATACACATTATTGTCTTTAGCGACAACCAGAGAAGAAATGTATCAATATTGAACCATTGCTAAACCATTGACATCTTTAACCACCAACATTTTGGTCCAGCAAAGGTGAGCACATTAGATGAAAAATTAGGCATATTAATAGCTGATTCACACAACTTTTGAGATAAGTATAAAACTTGATGAGGAACTCACTGTCCATCAGGAAGCTCATAAGGCGTCATCGGAATGTTTGAGTAAGAAGTTTCTGCAGGAGAAAGGGAGAAAAAAGAATCAGAGAGATATTAAGCCAGGACAGAAGTGTAACAAAACATGTTCATGTAATAGATTATCTAAAGTATAAGAAATTTCAGCTGAACATAGACAAATGGATCAGTTAATGAAATTCATCAACAAGCAGATAAATCTCTTTATGAATTTATCCAAAAACTCGATACAATTAAAGGATAGGAAACTCAACACTGATAGCCAAACAGCTAAATTCACAGAACTAGCTACGTAGTCAATACACACAGAAGAGCATCATCAGATAGAAATAACTTTGGTCAGTGAGTCGACTGAAAGCATCCCAGGACACAATCATAGCTTAAAGCAGATCAGGAACTCTGATTTCCACACTTTCCACATTAAGTTATAAATATTAAAACATGTCGGGTATCAGGTTTCTATGCATCTTAGCCTAGTCTTGAGAACCTTCACATCACAATGCACCACTGATACATGGGCGAGGAATGATTAAACTTAAGGCTTGCAATTTGGTTTGGAACCGTGGCTCTGAGCCGTAACAATACCCAGTCCAATGGCTCCGGAACCAATCTTGGTTCTTGTGGCTCTGAAACCAGTTTGGAGCCACATGGATCCATGTTGGAACTAAATGGAGCCAACATGGATCACTCTAGAGCCATATGGAGCCATGATTTTTTATACAAGGCATGATTATATTTATTTATTTATTTTTCTCTAAAATGGTTTTTGATTATGTTATTTGATAATCATTACTCCGTCCCTGAGAAACCTTCACGTTTCTTCTGGGCACGGGATTTTACGCAATATGAATAAAGAATTGTAAAAGTTGTTAGTGGTTGTTAAAGTATGATGAAAGAATAGGTAAGGTATGAGAGGGACTAAATAAAGTATGAGAGAGATTGGAAAAAGTATGAAAGATGAAGAATAAAGAATTGGAGTGTGGGGTTCAACAATAACCAAATAAAGAAACCTGAAGGTTTTCATGGACAAACATAAATCGAAAGTAGGAGGGTTTCTCCATCATGGAAGGAGTACTTTTTGTATTGGCAAATTTACTAACATTTAGTTAAATTGTTATGTGACTCTAAATAATTTCTTATGTGGTTCCAAGTGGTTCCTTCATACCACCATTTTGGATCCGAACCGAACCAAACCAAACCATTCCAGAAACAAAAAATCTGAATCATTTTAGAACCGAGCCATTTTAAATCCAAAATATACAAAGTCGATCCAAAACTGAACCAAAACCATTTTTCGCCACCCCTAATTGAACTTAACCGGCAAGAACCAATGGTGAGGAATATTTGAACTACACCGGCAAGAATTTAATCAATGCACTCATAAAAGAAACTGATCTTAGGATGATTTCATCATCAGGTAAATAACCAATGGGGGATTTCAAGTTGAAATAATAATAATAAATAGTAATCAGTTATTAAGAAAGAAGTATGTTATATGCATCTAAAGAAGTACAACCATCATACGGCATGTCTGGAGCTCGACATACACATTCTTTGATGTCGCCAGCTATCATCCTCTGCAGTAAAGAGTAATGATTTAGTAACAGAATAAGATCCAACAACCAATGAGCTCTGATTAATCAATGACCTGGGAATAGAGTTTATAACTTTCTGTCGTATTTGGGCAGTCAAGGTCAACGGTCTGCGAGATTCAAAAGAAAAGAAATGTCATAAACAGTTGAATAGAAGAGGCAGTGGACTGGGTAGAAGCAGGCATGGCCTCTAAACATCAATGATACAACATGTAGTTAAAAACTTCGAAGTGCAGCATGTCATTACTCCGCATTGATTTTGCATTGCATTCAGGGTAATTCTTGAATTGCTAAACGGGTATTCACTGTTTTCATATTCAGGGCAAATAATTAAAGGAAACTATCTGATGGATCACGGCCTTCAAAATTTATGACGTAATGTAAATGACAAAAAAGGGGCATAAAAAGTTGGTAAATTAGTGATAGTTTATTAACTTTCAGGAATCTGAGAAATTCGGATTTCTTTCTCTTTGCTAAGAGTATAATGATTTAGATTCCTTTATTGTCAGGAATTTGGGTATGTTGTTGTTGTTGTATTGTCAGGAATTGATGAAGACTAATCAAATCTAATTCTATTCAGGAAAGAATTTCCATACCTAGTAAGTCTTTCTTAGTTATTCCCCCACTGACATTAGGCGAATGTAAGTCGATATATACTATTATGTAGGGATTTAGTTCTGCATGGTTCGCAGTGTTCTGAAGAAAGATTCAGGGGAGTGCACTGGTTCTAAGGTTCCTGTAGCTTTGAAAAGATTCAGACCCCAATGTTCTGGCTACTCTTTATATTCATCTTCATTTATACATTATGCAGCCTTAGTCTACCTGAGAGACTCTTGTTAAGTGTTTTCCTGCATCAGTGCCTATACTTGATATGCAACATAGTGATAGTAGGAATTGTAATTTAGCTTGAGTTGCAAAGAGTGACTTTGAGAAGCAGGGAAGAAGGGAAATTGGCATATTTCTACAACCACGAAAACCAAAATCACGATATCGCCTGCCATGCAATGAGTTCAAACATATATAAAGTCTCACGTAAATTTTGACAAAGGGTGATACCTGAAATTCTCCAGGTCGGACCTCCTTTCGCTTGAATGCATAACGGGGTTTTATCTGCAATTCCAGATAAAAAGAATAAGAGAACACAGGGAGAAGAAAAAAACAAAACAAAACAAAAGCAGATTTTTTATGAATTTATATTCAACCAAATGCTTCGTGGAGAAAAAAGGAAAACTCACAGAAACACCTTTCTGCTCCAAGCTTTTTAACAAACAATCCGTGAGAAATTCTCCCCCAATAGGAGAGGTAGCAACAGCCTATCCAAACACAAAAACAAAATAAGGAAATGGAAAAAATAGAACTCATGGTCTTGGATGAGCAAGGAGTGGAGTTGTCCGATCAACATTCATTACCTACAAGGTTATCTTAACAAAATAACTGATGTTTCCCAAAGAAAATTAGAAGCTTTAGGAGCATTTCTGTTTCATAACACAATCTCAATTTTTCAAGGCGCAAGTTCCCAAAAAGTTTGAAGATTGCATTCACTAATTACTCAAATGAATTCGGTTAAAAATGAAAGTACAAGTTGCTAGATATATATAAAAATTAATACAAAGCACCTATCTGTTGTGGTTATCAAAGTTGAAGCTATCTTGAAACACATTCAACGGCAGAGAGAGAATGTTTTGGTTTTTTGTTTTTTGTTTTGTTTTGTTTTGTGTAATCTTAAGGGAAAAAATGAACAGGATGTGTATTATTATCAGTGCAAGTTACAGAAAAGGTCAAAAGCTCCTCAAAAGTTGCCATGGGGTTTCTAGATACAGCATTGAACCACAAAAAGAGTGTCTAGAATACAAGATGTCAAATCTTGGATGAAGAGCAGTAAATATACTCAGAGCATCTATTGGTCCTCTCTTTCCAAAGACACCAAATGATACATATAACTAATAAGGATCTTTGTTTTCTCTCTCCTAGATGTTTCTATTCTTCAGACAGACTGAGCTCGTTGCGATACAGGTAATATAAAATAAAAATGTAACAACGCTGTACACTGTTGTATCACATTTATGTCAAAGGAGTTACAACTTCATGTAACCTGCAAGTTGTTCTAGAGTCTAGACGCAATCCTATAACTTGTAAGCTTCACCCTACTCAAACTGAAGAATAAATATTAAAGATGTCCTTTAAGATCAGGATACACTTCACAATATTTGCCGCTCATTTGTGCTTACTGAGCTCGAAGTTATAGAGGTTTACAAATGAAGAATCAGAAATGTGTGAAAGTTGATACTCTTTTTGTCTTTTAACTTGATTAAAAAAATTTATAAAAGAAAAAGAAAAAGAACAACTTTGGGCAAAAACAAGTTAAACTTGAATTATACAAGTGAACTAATTAGAAATCCTTTCCAATAAGATGGTTGAGCATGTTACATGAAGTAGCCAAATATTACTGAAACCAACACCCATATTGTCGCTACTAATAATATATATGGAGCTTTGAGATGTAGGAAAAGAGCATGATGTGCTGATTCTATAAGACAACAGAGAAGGGATGAAAAAAGTACATGCAGAAATACTGCTGTAACTTTTATGTTTTATTTTTTCAAATCAAAATTCTGCTATAGCATACTAGTATAACCATGTGGGAAATTAAAATAAAGTAATACTCGAACTCCAGGCTTGCATAGATTTCCATTTATAAACTAGTATTACTATGTGTAGAAAGTCAATTCCCAAAGTGAAAAAGGAGTAGCCTTTTGGAGAACATATCCATCGTGAACTGGAGCAATAGTTGTCGACCCCCCACCACTGGACCAAGCATCAGATAACAAACATTAGTATGGCTTGCATCAGGATACATAGGGGAAATGGTCAATAAGACAAGTAGGTTATGCTTTCCTACCTATCAACAACTAAAGAGGTGGCGCGTCCTGAAGCAAAAGATGTGAGGACCTGGCACATGTAAAATAGAACATCATAAGTACACAGTTTACAGAAAGATCCATAAACAGAGATGCAAAAGAGACATCCGTCTCAAATCATTGTTCAGATCAACTGTCCATAAAGTAGAAGTGAAGAAATTCGGATAGGGCTCACAGCATTTTTTGCCAAAAATAATGCTGGGACTTGGTATTTTTCGAACATGATCTCTGCAGCCCTGTTGGCAAGCAAAATTCAATAATTAGCTTAAGACCAATAAAATACAAGGAAGTAATAAGGTACCGTAACACACACTTTTGAATTACTTTTTTGTACGGCAAATACATACACTCAAAAGCTCCTACAGAGTGGCTCCAATAGGGCTTGAATCCTCACCTCCTATATCAAGCCTAAGCTTTTTACCACTTCTGAATTATACTAGAAGAAAGGCATGACTCCATTAGCATTAAATATTTTTAATTTATAACTTACTGGTTTGGTAAATGAAATCTCAAGTTTCCAAGCACTAACAAAGCATAACCAGCATTCCTAAAAACTAAAGTTGACAAGAGAGGCATGTATGGGCAATGGATAACATCCTTTTCCTCGACCCTAGCATGTTAATTCCCCATAAACAGGCGAACACGGGATCTGAAGCACGTATCCACTTGCCTATATTTGATACAATAAAACTACCAACCCTAAAATCTGAGAAATATGGTATTAGCACGAATTACATGATGATTGGATCTAAAGTAAGAGATATAAGAGAGCTAGTAAAGACGCAACGGAAACAGCTTATATATGGCAGCAACAAAAGCTTATATACGGCATCTGGATAATCCTAGGGTTAAATTCTAATTTAATTAGAGCCACTGTTGGGAAAAAAATCCACCCAAATACTTCAATACATATATGTAAATTATTGCATATAGAAAATCTTAGGGACAGTCAGCTCACTTTTCTCTTTGCTGTTGAGTGTTAGTACATGACTCAGCAAGTAGCATTGGATGCTCCTTAGGATCAATCAATAGACACGACCTGCCATTTAGAAGTCAGGAAACATTAAACACTGTAAATAGAGTACTGAAACTGAAGCAACGATATATAATTGCTAAAAATTAGGCAATGGAAACTGAGGAAAATGTGGTTGTAAGTGGTAGACTTCCTTATACTCAATGCAAATATGTTAGGTGAAAGATAAAAAATGCACAGCACCAGTTACCTCAAGGCGTGATCCCATATGCTTTCAACCATATCCCAGTCAGCAACTACTCCATCCTTGATGGGTGATAAGACCTGATTATGTGGGTTCATCAATGATCAGCTCACAGAGTAGTAAAATGACAACAAAATCTCCTGAAGAATCCAAATCCAAATACTTACCTCCATGTGATCCCTACGAAATCCCAAGTCTTGAGATCCTACGTATAATTTTCGCTTCCCCTTGGATTTTGGATCTGCTGATGCAGAATTTTTGTCTGAACTATCAGGATCATCAACTTCCATTTGGTCGATTGCCCCGACGACCTGATCAAGACATATTTACAGGGGCAGTGTAAATCAATGCAACAATCAGTTCATGATGTAAAATGACAAAAGACAATTTAAAACAAATGACCCTATTCCATATACTGTCGGACATTGAATTTTCGAAATTGGACATAATAGACTAAAAACCACCGCCAACCAGAGCTGATGTTCCCATAGGATTACCTAACTGATCACAAGTAATAGCAGAGTTTATCTCTCCGATTCCTCAAAATTAGAGTTTACTTGGGTCTGAGACATAGTATGATGCGAATTAAGTCACGATTAGGGGCAGAAGAAACTATCTTGCAGCTCCCTAAGCGCAGAATAATGTTCCAAATAAGCTCCATTTCACATTGCATACATTACTAGAAGTTAATATGAGCATCAAAGAGAGATAAGTGAAACTATAACTAATTAAATTATTCAAACTACATACTGTATGGCCAGAGGCATAGTGTGACGGGAAACTTTGGTAAAAAATGCAGATGAAGCACTGGAACACCCGAAACCGACAAAAACGCACACACAAAATAAAAAATAAAAAACTGCAGCTCCATAGAACATGCAGCTATACAAGCTCAGAATGCATGCTGCCTAATAAAGTAAATTGCATTTTACAGTAACACATGACCAGAAGTTAATCTGGATATCAAGGAGAACAAAGAACAATTACAGCTCTTTTCTTGTAATGGGGTTACATTGCTAGATACGGGAAGTCTCTTCTTATGTCACTACTTACATTCAGCGTAGGCAAGAGCTTCTCTCATGCAAACAGCAAAGAGCATATAAACATAGATTATTTGTTTTTCGAGGGGAACCAGCACCAATAAGTTTAGGGTGCATAAAATCATAGATTTGACAGCCTGAATTTCAAAAGAAATTCACCACGCCTGCTGAAAGGAATTTGTAACTTGAAATGCATGGCCTAAACGTAACTACAGTCGTGGAAATCCCCCCAGGCCAGATGAAGTGAGACCCTAGCGCACTTACATTTCCCCTTTTTCAGCCAAATGAGAACTATATGGTCAATAACTACCAATTGCAGTCAGTTTCTAATCCACGAGAACAGGTCCTGTATAAACCTTTGCGCATGCACCATCTATCCATCTGTCTCCATTAATAGATGTGGTACATACTCCTGCACTAGGTACCCGGCTCCCCGAAAGAAAAGCTCTTTCACTTTGCCAAAAAGTCTAAAACCCTTCCTTAGTAGACATATGATGTAAAACTTATAAACAAATGAAAATTCAATGAAGTATCTGACATTGCACAAACATCGTCCTTCTCTCAGCACCCACTCGTTCAGATCACTTGGACATCTAATCCATGGATTGAAGTTTCGAAAGTTCCCCACCAAAAAATTCAAAAAAAAATTTTAACACCTTTCAAAAAGGCGAAAGATTTCTAACTTTTACTAACGAGAACAAATCTCACAGACGAAACTTTAGACTATGCTCAAATCTACT
>JAYMSG010000349.1:0-10531 GCA_036897925.1 Aragoa abietina | reverse complement strand
TATGCAAGCGTATAAAAGCAATGTGGTAGGACGTTTTTCTTTTTGCTGATCCTCGAGGACGAAGATCTATCCAACGCGGGAGCAATATTATATAGATGCAGAGGCACAAGAAATACTTGTTCTCGAAATCTTATCGAGAATTATAACAGCAACCTAGTCACTATTGTTATTTGCTTATTAGGCCCTTTATTTTCATTTAATTTCAATTAAGGATACTAATGTGTAAGGCATATATGTCTGTGTATTGAATAGAAGAAGGCAGGCAATGAAATATAAAGAAATTCTATTTTCCTTCCTTCTTTCTCCCCATGCTTTCTTCCATTTCTATCTAAAATTCCCTCCCCAAATTCTTCTGATTCTTCCCCCGTTTCTCTTTTAATTTCCCAAAAATCCTAAAATAGTCAGACATAACATATGGAGTACAAACATGAGAAGCTTAGGAGCCATGTTCATTTTGGACTCTTGTTTGTACACTTGGCAATTTAATTGCGAATCATAGGGTAATTATTCTGTCTTCCAGTCCAGTTTTATTCTGTTTATAGCATGCCAACTTCATCTACCCTGTAACCACGTCGTACATATAGATAATAAATACGCTCTTTCAAGGATTTCACAAAGAGATCTCCGTTTAGGTGTGTCCAGTATTCGAATCATCGATCTTGGTTCTCAGGCAGCCTATAGAACCATCAATCTTTGTTCATTTTAACCCGACGACGAATTCTGAGGTGGCCAAACTTGCCAGCACCTGGGGATGATCCCTCAAATATAATTGGCAGATATCCTGTAGCCCCCTTGTATCTCTGCTGAATCTGCATTGTTGACACAACCAAGTATAATAAGCATTTGTGAACGATACAGCTATAATAAATTCTTCAAGATATTTTTATATGGTAATAACAACCGTATACAACAATGCCAAATAAAAGGGAGAAGCTCACATTCCCCTAATGAGTGAAAAATGCTAGCTACACAATACCTGAAGAATTTGTTCACTGCTGCGTAAACAATTTCTTCCAACAACGCAGACCGTACCACCAGATCCTCCACCTGTAATTTTTGCGCCATACAGAGTTCCTTCAGCAGATCTTGAAATTTTACTGTGTTGCATTTCTTGCACTAGTTGGACAAGCCTGTCTGTCCCGTCTGAGCCAAGCCCACAAGCACTGTAACTGTAGTGACACTGTACAGAAACCAAGAATATTTCACTTCAGTAGGAAACCAATGTAAAAACATTAACTCTATGAAAGGATCACCACGTGGATGGTATCCCGATCCAAGTCATTTCAAAATGCTATCAATGAGCGTAATTGTAAGATACTAGATGATACAAATGTGAAAATACCTGGTACATCAGTTCTCCTAGAGCAGCTAACTGATCATCTGAAGTTGTAGATGTTAGCAGTGCCTTGAAAGCCTGTCATCGTATAGAATTAGTATGCTTATGAAGAATCTTTTAACATGTGACTTTAACTTTTTTAAAGACATTTGATTGCCGTATATAATATTCAACACACAGAGAAATCCAGTTGAATGCAACGTTCTTTTGACCATGGATAGCAATGAGTTTATTAAGAGCAGAGTTACTATTCTCACCCCGGCTTATGTGCTTTTAAATAGCAGAAGAGATTAATCTTTGAAATTTCGTATGTCAATGAAAAAAGAAAAAGAAAAAAAGGATACATAAAGACATGGGGAACCTAATACGGTATAAAGTTTGTTCAATGTGTGTTACTTTTGTTACCTTAACACGAAAGTTTTCATATATAGGGTGTCTAGCAGCAGCTCTCAGAGCATAAGTCCGCTTCATATCTATGACCGTGACGGGATCATTGTGGTCAGTATATTTGTCCAAGAATACCTCACCAAGCATTGTTTCAGGAATCTGCTTAACGTAAACTGCTTCATATCTGAAATACATAATAAGACCATGTTCAGTTAGGATCAGCTTGGTACATGATGCAATAGAAAAAAACTGATTTAACATGGCTATTGAAAACTAGCTTCATGCATGACCGAGTATAAAAATGGCTTCATATAGAAGAAGGTAAAGAATAAAAGGAATTACATAGTTTTTAACCGACACTTCCAAGAGCATAGAAGACTGACACTTGGTTGATGACTAAATTCTGAAAGTGAGAAGGCCAAAGACCAAAAACAAGGGTTAACTTTCTTTCACATAGGCAAGATTACAGGGGCTGAACCATGCTCACCTGTGGGGTGACAAGTTGCATAAGTAGTCTAAGGAAGCTTCAGTTTCGAGCAGTTCGACTCCATCTTCTTCCAGATCATCGCATGCCATCCTGTTGGCAGAAGACTGGGATATCATTTCTGATGCAACAGATTTAATAATTTTTCGACCCATGAAGGCTCCTATTCTCACGGATCCATAATCAGCACCACCAACACTGCAAATAAGAATTACTTAAACCACTACTTTACAAAAGTCTTAAGGCATTTTTCACAAATATAACTGGCTACATAGAACAATATCAAGCCTATGCCGAGAATGAACTTTTACACATGATCCAGAGCGCATAATGTAATTGGAACAATAAATTGGGTGATGAAATATTAAGCTAAAACATACCTGTGTCGAATTCCTGAATCAATTCCCCAAACTCGTACATGACCTGGAATGTCCACTAAACCCAGAACTTCAGCAGGCTGCAAAGAAAGTTTCAAGGGATTCAAAACTATTCTTTTCCAGGACAATGTTCTCTTTACGCAAATTGATTCGGGGCAACTACCTGGCAAATCATCGCAAGTAATTTATTAGCTTCTCCGCATGCAGAAGTCATCTGGTCCATCACGCCGCATGGTGCGTGCTCCAACTACATGAATCTCCACCTTCTCATGCAAATAGCGTCACAAGTTCAGTATCAAAAGATTATGGAAAAAATACGGGTAAAAAGATTGTGATGGAAGAATGTGTTTGGTAATCACAGATTAGAGTTCAAACCTTTTGGCAGAGTATGGCAAGCTCTCTGGGACTTATTTCCAATCCTGAAAGACAAATATACAACCAACGATAGAAAAGGCTGCAACCATTATATGCTGATATTGTTTTTAATTTCTGGCTTCTACATGCTAATGTTAACTCAATGGATATAGAAATCATAGGCTTTTATTTCCCCTTTCTGGCAACCACCGCATGGTTAAATTCCCGATGTTTGATTTATGCTTAAATGTTAACTATGATAAATGGTAGCTCCAACACTTTCTGGCAGCAACATGCATCATAGAAAACATAGGATCACTCTCCAACTGTAAACAAAGTAAAATTTCCACTAAATGGCACAATAATCCATTTACTAAACAGATTGATATACACTCTCCGTTCCTTATAAAGTTTCTCCATTTAAGGTTGGCACATGGATTAAGAAAATGTGGGTAAAGAAGTAATAGAAGTAGTAAGTGGGGTGTTATTTGAATAAATAATGAATAAATTAGTAGAGAGTGAATAAAGTATGAGAGATAATGAATAAATGTGAATAAATAAGTGATAAAGTGGGGTTAAATTGTACGTAGTGGGATGCGGACAAAAACTTTCCGTTTTTGGCATGGGAAGCTTCTAAAGGGACGATGAAGATGGCAAGATAGGAAGCTTTATAAGGGATGGAGGGAGCACAAATGAATGGTCTCCAATTTACAGTATTCACTTCCG
Organism: Aragoa abietina; assembly: GCA_036897925.1. Taxonomy (NCBI): domain Eukaryota; kingdom Viridiplantae; phylum Streptophyta; class Magnoliopsida; order Lamiales; family Plantaginaceae; genus Aragoa; species Aragoa abietina. Next base: position 6,867 of record JAYMSG010000349.1, on the reverse strand, counting down.
TTCCAGGCTATAAGAACACCCCATCTACACTATGATGAACATATATCTCCCTCCCGGCCCATTACTCCATTAGATATGTGACCAAGTGTTAAAAGGCCTCCCTAAAGTCTTATATATATGATGCTTCTAGGGATAAAATGTTTTTAGAGCCAAACAATTAACATTAAAGGAAATGAAAGAGAAACGGTAGCGAAAGCTAGAAAAAAGATAAAAGTGAGCACCATGAGCAGCAGCAACCGCAGACATAGAAGCAACCTCCACAGCTGCAGAAGAAGAGACACCTTTGCCTTCTGGCACAGCAGAAGATACCTACAGATTGTGAATATGAATCTAACATGAATGTCCATTTATTTCACACCTAAATTATACGAGGAAAATAACCAAAAATATATCAGCAGTATTTTTACTAAATATAAGTGATATGAATATTTCATGGATTTCCTTGAGGTCGGTATCATAAGGGTAAGGAACAAAGTCCACAAATCTGAAGATTTGGTCACATAAGAGTGCTGAATTGTACAAATCACTTAATACGGCTGGAATGTTGGATATTATTCATTAAGCAAAAATGACATGGTCTCAAAGACAGGATTTTGTAAATCATAGCTAAAACCAAAAGAATTCATAGTAGTGTGAAAGATGGTGCAAATAATTCTTTAATCAGAATCCATACCAGCATGCTAATACTATTCTCAAATTTTATGTCTAGCTCTCTCATCAGAACGAGGATAGTCCCTGCAATATACGCAGCCCATCTGAAGTGGGAATCTAGTCAGGATAACATACAGAGACAACTTCAAAGTAGAATAATAGAACACATAAAAGCAAACCTTTGGGATGGATCTCGATCAAAATAACTTCTTGCTTTTTCATACGATATTGGCTGGCCTTCATCCAGGAAATCCGAAAGATCCATATCAAAGGTTGGACCACGATTGCTTAATTCAGAACCATATGAGACCTGCGGGAATGGTAGTCTATGTATGAGAGAATAATAAAACATCTAAGCACCTTAAACATAAGATGAGACCAAGTGGGAAGATATATTAGAATACTGAAACAGCTTCATAGGTTGGCATAAAAGCCTTGTATGATCATCTAGCAAAATAAGTTGGTCGTATAAACTGATAATCATTAACTGAGATCAGCAAGCAACGAACTCACTTCCTTTCAAATAACTATTTGATTCTTTTTTCCTTTTTGATCCATAATTATTTGACTCATACTAACCCCATTCTTTGTTTTTCTATTCTGCTGTGCAAAATAAATAAATAAACACTTCAGTTTAATAGCATCACATACAATTTGCAGAACAGGGGTTGATCCTTGTCCTTTAGCAATCTTTCGGGCCTGAGCATGCTTCCACAGTCTCTGTTTCGTTGGATGGATTTGTTGCACGGCAACATGGCATGCTTCTCTAATTGGCATCTGCAGATATTTTCCATAATTGAGAAATTATCAGCGCTATGAGGAAACCAAAATGAGCATTCACAATACGAGTTGCTGGATTATTATTATTTTTCCTTTCTTTTTATGTTGCTTACAGGACAGGGGAGAAATAGATCCTGTCATCTTTCTAATATGAACCAATAGACCAAAGCATATCATTAGACGGGAATAAAAATGTAATTAGAATATTTGTCGGTCATACTCTAATCATGTACTGGCAAATATAAAACCCAAAAGACTTTGACCATGTGATGAGAGTGCTAGTTCACATAAAGCTCTCACTACCCTATGTGCTTTTGCGCTCTGAGAGCACAAAGCTCGCTTTAAGTGCGTGTTTGGATTTCATAATTCACGCTAGAGATATACTAATTCACTACATTGAAATTCTTATAAAATGTTTCGATATATCGCATGTAGTATAATATAATACTTAATGATGTAAAATGAATGTTTTTTCCTTAATGTTGATTTCTCAATTACATAGCAATATTATTGACTTACATGCGGTATTTTAATGTATGTTTGCTTTATAATATATATTTTATGCAATATATGAGATTATATATACATCTAAAATAATTTAAAAATTATTTTTATAAGCGTTTTATTTTTTGAATTTTGTGCTTTAACGCTTTCGCTCATGATTGCACCCTTGCTTGCGCTTTCACTTTGTGTGATCTAGTGAGAGTGTCCAGAAATAAAAGTCACAAAGTCCAATAAATGATATTAGACTAGGGTTCACAAGTAATGCAAAAAAGAAAAAAAACGAGTGCAGCTAATTATAGTCACAATAATTAGTGATGTCAACCGACAGCGTTCGGGATTAGCAATTATAGGCACAATAATTGACTACAGTGTACAGAGTTTCTCAGTCACAATCAGATGTTTTATATGCTTCCCATAGATATGTAATGTTGAAACTGTCTTTATCGGGGGAACAGCAATGAAGCAAGCATTCTTGACATTCCTGAATTACCGTTGACAGTTTGTAGATCAAAACAAATATTGCTACCCTGAAGGATACTTTCCAGCATTACTTCTTTACAATTGCTAAATAAGTTTTTACGGGAAGGGTACACGTACCTGCAATACAAGGCTGCCAGAGTAATCAGCAATTCCACCCATAACATCTAACCTTCCAGGCGCTCTGGTCACAAAAATATCTTCCTACATAGAAGGTATTACAGGAAAAAACAAGACTCAGACACCAGTAGTTATCACAGAAAATTTGTCTTTAATACGAACAGTGGTACAACAACCATTACGAGTTACCCAAGCAAAAAAGCTGAACTAAAGAAAGAGTAACCATTTACTACATTGTGAAGTGTAAAAAAAATCTACAGCTTTCGACGTGTATAATCTCACCTCCGTCACATGTTCGATGGAGACAAAATCATAAAGAAATAGTAAAAGTGTCCTGGGAATGCCACGAAGTTACTCAAACAAAAATACGTTGAACTGATGCAACAGAGCTGTGATATGATATCTAGGATATACTAACACAGCAAGATCCACTATCAAAGGATAGAAGCCAACTGTGTGATCTGAATTTACTTATTCTTAGAAAGGTCTATGTTGATTACACAAGAGCAAGAATATACAAATCAGTCAAACTGCTGCAATATAGTGATATTATATCTAGGACATACTAGCACAACAAGCTCCACTATCGATAAAGGATAGAAGCCAACTGTGTGATCTAAATTTACTTAATCTTGGAAAGGTTATGTTGATTCCACAAGAGCAAGAATATAAAAATTTAGTTGCATATAGAAAATACAAAGAAACCATATTGATATCCTGCATTGGAATTTAATGCTATGTTACCTGGACTCTTCAATTCCCCTTGTGTACCCGTGTCGGCAACTCGACACTCCGACATGGGTATGGTATTAGAACACTCCATTTTAGGCTAAAAATTGAACTTTTTTCACAAATTAGCTGTGTCCAACACCCGGATATGCACCCGCACCCCAGTCCGGGTAACATAGATTTAATGTATCTATATTACGTTTAAATGAAAGTTGAAAAAAACAATTCTGAATAAACTACCTCCCAATTAAAGAGACCAGCAGCAGCTTTCTGTTCCCTCACCTGGTGCTTTCCATTACTCTTCCCATAATCATGAAATAAGTCGAGCTCGGATAGGCTCTTCAAGAAATTCACAGTATCAGGAAGACCCAAAAGATCCCCATGAAGAATCTCAAAGTCCTCGGGGTGCCTAGTAAAATAAATTAGGAGTAATGTGAAAGAGCAATAAAGTATGGAACTGGAAAGGACTGGCTAGGATCATAGACAAACTGAAGGCACTCACGAAGGCAAGTTAAAACTGTTGTCTTCCATTTCAGCTGTAGGAGATCCCGTACGAAGACTAAGCTCGGTTTCAGCATTCGCATACCAATCTGGAATGCTGAGATCTCGTCCAGGAACCCTTTGCAATTCATACCCAAGAATAATAGCGTCACGCAACCTCCTAGCCCCGCTATGCTAGAAGTCATGAAACAAAAGGTAGGCATTACAGTTAGAGGGACAGTCGATCAGCTTCCTTAGGTGTTTCTTTATATACAGCATCAATTTAGACTCACCTTATCTGATGTATGATGTTTCCCAAAAGCCGTATCCTGCAAAATACGGGCTGCAACCTGGAAATTTACTAATGAAATGTGTAATTCTCCTTTAAAAGGTATCATACGATATCATATGTATGAGAACAGTAAGAAGCAATATCAAAGAATCTCAAGCTTGCTGATATACAGGTCGCTTTCCACTTATGCAAATTATCTAACATGGAGAATTGGCGGTAAAAACATAGTTTCTCTGATTCCATTTCACAAAATCTATAAACCATAGTTGTTAGTAGCGCATATTGGAGCGTGATAAAGCCCAACTGCCAAGAAACACAAACCTTTTGCCTTACTACGGTTTGCACACACTTTTTCATGCGTCATGTACTTTTCCTGTGAGGCAAGGGGCACTCTAAAGCGCACTTTACTACACTAATATGTTGAAGTAATTTTGGTCAACTGATAGGAAAAAGGAAGGAAAGTACTCTAAATTCCCAAATATGAGGTACACTCCAATACATAAGCTACCACAGAGGCTTATTGCTTCTCTTTTAATTTTCTTCTCAGCTCTTCAATGATACTTGTCTTTTTCTGCTATCTTATACCCTCTTTTTTGTTTTCTAATTATGCTTTGCCTAAATTTTATGTAAGATACTAAATTTTTTGGAATATGTTGAGATTTCTAATCATTTGAGCATTAAACTTTTGTGGGATGGGTAGCGTGCTGAGTTTTCTTGGAAACAGGCAGTATACACTAAAAAAATGTACACACGTCACCAATAAGAGATCTGCATCGATTTTCACCTTGCGCTTTAGCCCTGGGACTTGGGAGGCATGTGCCCGGGGTCAGGCACTTCATTGCTATGGTTATAGTTTCTGGAAATATCTTTTTTACAATGTGCAGTCCCATGCATATAGTTAAAAGAACTGTACTTTAGAAAATTATAGTATATTGCTATAGCTCCAGGACACTTTGAGACTTAGTTACCCAATAAAGACATGGATCACTTTGCACCTTGTGCTTTTAGCCCTGGGGCTTGGGAGGTCTTTGTGCCTGGAGTTACAATCTTAATAACTATGGTCATAATTTCAGGAAAATATTTGTTGAGTGCGTAATGGAAGCGCCCGCGCGCGCGCGCATACACACACACACACATGATTTAAAAGTAAAATGTTGCTATAGCTCCATGAAACTTTTGCGAATAAGTGCGCTATCGTCATCAACAACTATACTATAAAAAGAAATACGAATTCGAAGCATAAGGTCTACTGCAAAGAGAAAAGATACACATCAGTATCAAAGGAATGCTTACCTTCAAGAACTCATTTTCACCAAAGATTGCTACTTAATATAAAGAGGCGAGATAAAGTAGCATATAGTGGGGTAGACAACATCACATTGACAATAATTAGAACAATGCTAGTCTATTATATTTTTACTACTAACTGAATATTGAGTAAAGGAGGTACAATCACATAAAAGGAGGTATTACCTCACCACCATTAACGCCCCCCTCATAGCATGGTTTTAAAGTAACTGCATGTTCGAGATATGGCCCCCAGTGCCCAATAAGTAAATCCCTTCTGATCATCTCAACGCCACCTTGGTAGAACTAGATAAGTGACTTCAATTAGTTAACCCACGGAAGAAAAAAATTTAAAGGAATGATGAATTCACGAGGAAATACGAATATTATCTTACCTCAAGCATATTTCTCAAGAATGGCTCTTCATTGAAGTAGTCTCTACGGACAAACACAAATGGAATTTTAAAAGCCAAAGCCTCACTGACTGTCCCATATCCGATTTTTCCTGAAATGTAAAATAACTTCAGGCTCATGTAACGATTCATTTAAAGAACAACACCTCAGCTACGCAGATAGGTTAAGCGACTGACCCAGCATGCAATCGGATGCAGCTATCAAATCTTGAGTAGATACATCTTTTGCAAGCTTTACAAAATTTGGAGGAAGGTCTGTACCATCAGAGGCACCACAAACCTGAATGCAGAACAAAATTTGCATATACTTAATCCCACAATAAAAGATTCCGGTACATTAATAAAAATCAGATACAGAACAAACTACCAGACAAATCCAACCATGGGGCAGATACTCCTTCTTCAAAGTCCAACCTGCTGGCTGCAAAAGTTAGCCATGTGCTGCTTTGTGAGTGTAAAAGACACAATGACATGAGAAGGTAACAAATTCTAGAAAGACATCATATGAGACAACTAGAAAAGTTTGATTCATAGACAAAAGGGCTTTGAAAGCTCAGAAACTCAAAGTTGACCACTGTATTGTCATTCTTTGATGATTCCTCTATATAGTCCAGTATATTTCTCAGATGGCAAGCTTTAAACTTACGCACCATTTTCTAACCTTTATGCAAGCAATGGATCTCATATCACAACAATTTCTTACTACTCAAGGTTCTTTTTCAACATTGAATAACTCTGAAAACTGGTAGGGTTAGCAATAAAACCTCGTCAGATTTTTTCCTCAGCAAACTCAGGTTTACTGAATACACGAAGTAATGTTGTACAGCTGCTATCACCGTACTATACATTGCTTGTTCTGATTTGGGTATTTGATCCATTTTCTGGATCGACAACCAGTGTTCTGTGGCTGTCTCAGAAAATGAATCATCTCACTCTATGTCATAATTTGACACGTATGATTTACTTTACTCTTTTCATTTCATTACACATTCTCCTTCCATATTACTTTCACATATAATTTTTGTTGTTATACCAATCAAACAAGAACATTTTTTTTTTTCGGGGGGGTGTGAAATAAGTTGATGATAGTATTTTTATTTTTTTTTTACTTTTATTTTTTTTTTTAGTTTTTGT
>JAYMSG010000348.1:0-10537 GCA_036897925.1 Aragoa abietina | reverse complement strand
AATATAAACCAAACCAAACCAAACGTACATAATTTCCGCACGTAAGTATGATATGGGGAGGGTAAAATGTACGCAGTCATATTCCGAATGAGACTGTTTCCGTAGAGACCCCCGGCTCATAAGCAAAACCAAACAAAAACACAAGAGAAGACGCCAAACTAAGCAAATAAGCAAAACTTAAGACTAAAAAATGTAAGTAAAGACAAAACACCAAAGATTCAAGTAAAAATAGAAACCTAGCTGACTCATACTTTTAGGCTTTAGCTCTCGTCTAGCGTATGCTACAAGCCTTAAGTTAAACACCCTCCCAAACTTAGCAGATGTTGTATCATCAAAAAAAACTTTACGGACTAAGGCCTAATTTCTATAGTCTTCTACCCCTCTTTAATCGAAATTCTACATCTCCAACTCTTTCGATCGGATGTCATCTCTTCAGAAAGATGTAACGCCGCCAGATCCATTCAAATTTGTTCCTCACAAGTCATCTTTGATCTCCCTCTATTTCGTCTCCCTTCTATTTGAAATTATTAAACTCACCTTACGGTATCCTTCTCACGTCTCATACTCACGTGTCTAAACCACCTAAATCTCTCATCCTTCAATTTATTGCTTATATAAAGAACTACTCTAATATAAATAAATTAAAAAGTTGTCCAGATCTGTTGTACGGTACTACTAAACAAATTAAATTTCTCCATTAATTAATCCAATCCAACTAAGAAATCGAAATCAAAACCAATCCCTAATCTCCATTCCCGGATTTCAGCATCAACAAACCAGCTTCCAAACAAATGTAGCTTACCATTTCCCCAAACATACTCCATCAAATCATTGTTCCCATGGCGGCGCCACGGAGCGTGGTGGTGGAAATCGGCGGCGGCCGGGATGAGAGCAGTAGTGAGAATAACGAGTTGGAATCTCCGACGGGGAAAAAGATCAAAGTTAGATTTCCGCTATCGAGATTTGAATTTGCCGCAGCTTTTGGAGTGTTTTTGGTTTGCTCCACTGGATTGTTTTGTATTTACCTTACCATGCCGTCGCCCGAGTACGGGGTGCTGAAGCTGCCTCGTTCGCTTTCCGATCTTCGCTTGCTCAAGTGAGATTCTCTTTTTGTGCTTTTGATGTGTTACTGTTGTTATGTATGAATAAATTCGGTATTGCCTAAAAATCTGATCTTCTAGAGATGTTTTCATTCAGTATAAGCGATGATAGATTGTAGTTACCTCCTTAGCAGATTTGTAATGACATTCAAAGCTGACAAGTAAAGGTAGTGTCTGTGAGAACTGAGAATGATTACAGGACGTGCATTTGGGTGGAAGTGGTTCTATAATGAGAGTTAAGCTAGATAGCTCTCCCTTTCTCTAGTTTCATTTAATATATCAAGATAAACGCTAGAAGTATGGATTTAGAAATTGTGACTTTATCGAGGATTTTCATTGTACTCACTTGCTAAATGGTAAGATGCTATGGCAAACCATATGGAGCATCATTTAGTTTGCCCATCCAGTCACTCTCATAGATAACAACAGCTTCAAGATCTTGATCTACCCACACCCATTTAACCCCTCGTCAAAGTTATGTCCTTTCTTTATCTTTTTATCCTCAACTATAAATTCCCTGCTTCACGGCGTCCTAAAAATTTATTAACCTCCCTCAGTCCGTATGGATCACGATGGTTCAAGTATGCTGGTTAATCCCGGGTGTAATGTCAATTTGACACTTAATGCAAACTATTTTATTGGGAGGACTCGGATCAATTTTATAGTTCCTCTCTGATAGCTCTTGAATGATTTGGTAATTTAAAGGGACTCTTTGCCGGATTGAGTATCATAGCATGTTAAGGTTCCTTGATCCATTCTTTAACATGTTCAGCACCATTTGAACTTTAGTGTACTTGTTTCCATGTGTCATATATCATGCCTATCATCTTAAACAACGCCGTTCTAAATCCTTAAAGTAGGAGAACTCTTGGTTTCAAGCATATCTGCAAAACTAGATTGTTTAGTGAAGGACGCAGTCATTAGTTTTATTTGATTTTTTATGTTCATCTCTCCGGGCGAAAGAAAGTTTTTGGTTCTGATATATTGTGTCTTGAGTAGCATGAATTAGAATGTAAGGTGGGATCTTTTGGTTATCTGATACCACCTTCATTGAGTGACACTTTTCTATTATGCTCCAGAGATCATCTTGCAACCTATGCTCAAGTCTACCCAGCAAAGTTCATCCTGGGTTACTGTTCAACATACATATTCATGCAAACTTTTATGATACCCGGGACAATTTTCATGTCATTACTAGCCGGAGCACTTTTTGGTGTTGTTAGAGGCCTTCTCTTGGTTGTTTTCAATGCCACTGCTGGTGCTTCGTCCTGCTACTTTTTATCTAAGCTGATTGGCAGGCCAATTATTAACTGGTTGTGGCCTGAGAAGCTGAGATATTTTCAGGGAGAGGTACTTAGTTGATGTTATGTCATAGTTTTTAATAAATTGAGAAGTGCTGCAAGTAAACTTCAATGTTCTTCATTTCCATTAAGTTTGATACCTGACGATTGGATTTACTCTGGTTTCAGATAGCAAAACGGAGAGACAAATTGCTCAATTACATGCTCTTTTTGAGGGTTACTCCAACATTGCCGAACCTATTCATCAATTTAGCATCACCAATTGTTGACATACCATTTCATACTTTCTTTCTGGCAACTGTAATTGGTCTAGTTCCGGCCGCTTATATTACTGTCAGAGTAAGACATCTTCTATTCCTGATTTTTTTAACAATAGATGGTTTTTTTTTTTTTACTCCCCTGCTCTTTGGCTATTCACAATAAAGAAAACTCAGTCTTATCGACGCTGTTTGTCATATGATTTGCACCTGATAGAGCTTCTGATGTAGGATTCTTCCTAATGACATGGAATATTAGATTCTCACTGCTATCTTACCACGGGCACTTTTGGTCCTGGTTTCATTGTCCTTTTATTAGCTTTGACCATGCAACGTTTGATCATTGTGATTACCAGTTATGACTTTGTGTGTCCTGTAGTGTCTAACTTGTGATTGGTCTGCCAGTTATCTATCTCATTTTGTTTCCTGTAGTTAATTTGCTATGTTAGCAACACATTTTATCAGAGAAGATTTTCATTTTAACAAATAATTCGATTTGAAACATGTAGGAGAGGTCCTCTAGCATTTTAGAAACAATTTTAGACTGCAGTATGATAATGTGTGAATGTCCTTTAGTAAAAGCTAATTACGAAAATGTTGGAGAGTTCCTCAAGTGATGGAAATTATTTGATAACGTGTATGTGGTATCTAATGCCATAATTGCTATTGAAGACAACTTGTTTTCAAAAGGACAATTCAGTCCTTATGTCTAGTGCACCTTGTGTCCAGTTGACACAATGGGGTCACTGGTACGTATGGATGGGGATCATGTATACTTGGAATCATGCAGACTGCGCGTTACATTATTGGAGTAGTTTGAATTTACCAGACATGATGGATCAAGGAAAATTTATCTGTTAACTGTTCTTTGCTTCTTTTCATTGTGTGTATGCGTGTGTGTGCATGTTTCCCCCATATTCTGTGCGCATGACTTGATCTTCTTGCTCCTTCTGTACGATCAGGCTGGTATTGCTCTGGGTGATCTCAAGTCAGTCAAAGATCTATATGATTTTAAGACCTTGTCCGTGCTTTTCTTCATTGGGTTCCTTTTATTATTGCCAACCATTTTGAAGAGGAAGCGTATGTACGCATAGAGTTACCCATGACATTCACAAAGATGTTTTTCTACCATGCACGAAATGAACTGATAGGTAATCTCCTCTATTATGGCAAAGCATGAAGTGCAGAGAAGCCCCTTTTTCCCCAATTGCCACAAATAGCCACAGGGGTGGAACTTCAGATGGCAGCTTCTTTATACTGAAAGGGGTCGATATACCGAATTACTGTATACCATATAAATACGGATTCAAATTTATGCTGTAGAGGTACAATCTCATCTTATAGTGTTAACATGTATCCCTGAGCTGAGAACTAGAATCATGATTACTGTAATACCTATACTCATTATAGTATTCATAATAGTATTGATAGCAGCTTTGTTCTTTCCGAAGCTATTAGTTGCATACTTCTGTTCCATTGAACCGGAAAAAAGAAAAAATAATTGCTCAAGACTGGAACCGGGGAAAATAGCATCAAGAAGTTCATTTAAAAGAAAATTTTACAACCACTCAAAGTTTTTGGCTGGGCACAAGGCTTTCATTATACAACATAAATGTTCACAAAACTTAAGCGAGCTAACAAGGAAAGGGATTCAAAGCGTCGGTCGCCTAAATATGGGTACAACGATATAATTAACCTATGGAAGAGTAACAGCAGGAGTGTCTTGGTAGCCGGTGATGCTTGTTATTCTTATCCTTGTAATAGGCTGCACAAGTCAGAAGAAGCAAAGGAATTTTCAGAAGATAAATGAAGAACTCAAAATCCACGATACCTTGAAGAGAACATTTAGTTAGCAAACTAAACAATTGACCTATGTTTTACTGAGATCAAAAACACATTTTTTAACACAATTAATACGTAACAGCTTGAATTATGATACCTGTCTGTGTCCAATATTCCTTCTGTAGTTCTTCTTCCTCTTGTACATGAAGACGATGACCTTCTTATTCAGTTTCTACAGAGAATGGAGACAATGAGATGATGCATATGTTTTAACAAGATTATTTCAAACATCACCGGACCTAAACATACTTGCTCTTCAACAACCGCATGAACCACGGTGTTTGGCACAATTGGATATCCAATGTACGTGCTTGTTTTTGTTCCAACCAGCAACACTTTATTTAGGGTAACCAGCAACCATTTAGTATGATTTCTCAAGATTTCACAAATAAATTTATTACCTGGGCTTTAAGCATTCAGGACGGAGTAAAAAACATGAAGTCTTTTTCCAAGACAACAATTCTTCAGCCATAGAAGGTGCAGCCATTTTCTATACCAGAATGTCAAGTATCTGAGAAAGCAGGTATTATAAAATGCTCATAATAGGGCAGTGCTTAAACTAATCAGACTCTTCATAGAGTTCAAGGTCAAAAGGGAATAAAATGAATGGTTATAACTGTATGTCCTTATCAACATATGAATGTCGTTGCTAGTGACAAAGTACCTACTCCAAGATAGACTGTAGTAGAAATCGGTAACTTCTTATATTTGTTTTTCACAATATATTTGTTTTGGTAGACTGATACTAGTACTAAATCTTGAAATAGGTAACTTCTTAGCTGTTACTAGCAAGAAAACACGTATGTTGACAACACTAGTATTAAATCTTGATTTGGGTAACTACTTAGCTGTTACTAGCAAACAAACGCGTATGTTGTATGTGCACCCCATTCTGTATTATTATCTCCCCATCTCTAATTTCATTGCAGTCCTTTCACAAATGCCACTGGCACAAGGAATAGCCACACATTGTCCCCCACTAGATATGCATGTTAGAAGATAGAGCCTCATCAAGTAGATGTATCCAAACATAACTTTTATTCCACTGACAATCATTGGACCATGTATATAAACGTAACTTGTATGTTCCTGCTGTAGTCATAGAAACACACATGATGTGCATCCCGCAAAAAAATTACGTTTATAATCTCTCTTCCAAGCCCCCATTATAGCCCCGCGGGATTCACATATGACATAACTCTTATAGGCCAATGGCTGTATATATCTAACGAAATTTAACGGGGTAGTGCATTTGCATATATCTAACAACATGATAGGCTATGTCTTGTTGAATACATCCTTGAAGGGGTAGCACAAACCTTATTGCCTTGAAACTCAGATGATGATCTGAAAGATGGCATTCTTTCTCTTCTTATATATGCAACATATTCCCTTTCATGAAATCATCACATCATTTAGCAGTTTAAGGAGGAAAGAGCAGCTTTATTACCTCCAGAACAAGTATCAATCTCCCAAAGTTGAAATAAAGAACAAAATAGATGAGCATACGGATATAACAACACAGTCAAAGTAGTTTCCATCTAAGAAGAATGTAATTAACATGTGGTTGTCAGATAAAGGTCATTGTGTGAATGCTCACTGAAACATAAGGAAGCATTTTGGCCTACGGAACGACCTTTACTAACTATTGATGACATTTTGCAATTCACGTGGTAATTTTAGGCGCAAATTAGAGAAACTCCACTGGTTTCAACAAGCCAGCAAAAGACTCATTGAGATACCAAGATGACAGAATAATAAGACAGAATACTTTATCTTACTGGTCAAAGTAATGGACAATTAAAGACTATCATAGTTGCATATTTGCATTGAGGAAGGAACCTCTAACTATCTTGTCGTTCACGTCTGCCTGTGTGTGTAGATGTAACGTCCAGGGAATACTATGTATTGCCTGCCTACGCAACATTATAGAGAAACAAAAATCACAAGTCAAAAGTAAACTCAACCTCGAGAACAACCAAATAAGCTCAACATTATCAATGAACCTCCATGGATGCATTAAAAATCAGACTACTGTCGTAGCAGTCGGCATGGATGATAAGGTAGCAAGAACAATACTAATGTAGTTGACACAAATCCAGTCACCCAAAATTTGAGAAAACATCAATGCAGACCACAATTTTCACATACATACCAAGCAAAACTAGCTTATGCAAGGATACACATACAACTGCAAACCATCTCTTGGACAAGTATTCTCTAAGAAAATCAGGTCAGCCCCCCCACAATCTTTGCTTAAAACATATTCCCCTCCATAATTTTTGTTTTATTTTCTTAAGTTTCAATCTCCAAACCCTTCAACAAGCTAAAGAAAGGGAAAAGGCGATCGTCCAAGATAATACATTATGATCGCGAATCAGCAGTAAGAACAGAGTAGAAGCAGCAAACCATTCGCACACAACGATTTTGTGAAATCCGGTGAAGTTCGATACAGAATCAATCGACCCCGAGAGCAGCAGCGGACGGTGGTGGATGAAGAACGACGAGCCCGACTCTGCTACCACAGACAAGACATGCAATTGATTGGAGAGCAAAAGCATAGAAGTTTTCATTTCATTCTGTTGAGATGGGAAGAAACGATACAACGATGTCTTATTTTCATTTTGATGTACAGTTCCAGTGTTTTGTAAATGGAGATGGAACTTTTATTTTATTGTACAATTACTCCGTCTCCCGATCTTCCAGTTTCTCGCAAGTGTTGTTCAATTTTTTAAATGAATATTTGAAATGTACATATTTAAATTGAAAGTTAACATATTTAAGGTAAAATATTGTGATGTTTACAAAAAAGATAGATGTCAAGTTATGTTTTATAGTAAATAGTTAAACTACTAGGTTGAAAAGTTTAAAATCTCAAACTTTCCAATTAAAATGTATTTCTGAATATTTGAGATATTAGATGTGATATTTACAAGTAAATTTAAATTTCAAAAAACAAACCCTCAATTTTATTTGAACGTTACAGATTAAGAAAAAGAAAAAATGGTAAATCATGGCCGTTGTTTAAGATCATCCGCGATGAAGCTTGCCAATGGGTGAGAAGCTCGCCCATGACGAGCATGAAAAACAATACCTGGTTTTCGGCCATTGATTTTAGGGCTTGCGAATAATATCATGGACTGTGTTGACGGTTGTTTAAAATAAGACGTTTTTTCGACGGTCCCATTCAAAATCTTTTATATTTCAGATTTTACTTATACCACGAATGTATAATATGAGTGGCGGGTTCCAACTATTCACTATTCTATCCACCACCCACCCAACGAGGGATATTTATCCATTTGGTACTGTAAGTATTAGCCCCAATCTATACGGTACCGTAAGTGTATCACTACTACAAAATATACCATAAGTTTTGAAAAAATCAAATTTTGATAATCCGGTTGAAAATTTTTACGGAATACGTCTTGGACCGGTAACGTGACTTCACAAATTAGGGTATAGAATCTAATACGCCCCCAATTATGCTAATTCGCCCTAAAATAATACTAATTTGCCCATATTATATTAAGTATCCCCCAACGCATCATGAATTATGTTTTATTTTATTTTTTTCCTATTGATATATATTAACCGTAATAATTCATCAGTATGCTTGAATTAGAGGCGAGTTAAACTCTAAGGTCAAGTTCGTGAAGTCACGTAACCGGAACGCGACGTGTTCCAGCAACATTTTCAACCGGAGTATCAAAATTTGATCTTTTTGAAACTTATGACATATCTTGTGGTAGTGATAAACTTACGGTACCATATGGTCGGGGTAATACTTATGGTATCAAATGGAGAAATTTTCCGATTATTATCACTACAATATGTATTATCTTCATTAATAATTTATTTGTGAATTACTTTTTCAAAAAACTATTCAATAGTTATTAGACGATTTAGTTGTTTTCTCTCTTTTTAAAACCCTAGTACAAAGTGTAAAGATGGTATTCTTCTCTCTTTTTCCTCCGTCCGCCAAATCTGAATTTGAACTGAAAATGAAGAAACAACACTCCCATCTCCCCGAAGAAATCTTGATTGAAATCTTCTCAAAACTTCCCGCAAAGTCCGTCGGCAAGTGCAGGTGCTTATCGAAAACATGGCGATCTCGTCTCTCTACCACCGAATTCATTAATCAACACCTGATTTCACGCAAAACCCACCCACAAGAAAGTCTCGTCTTCCTATCAGATAGCTGTGACTACCTCCACACCATTAACCCCCCGATTACGGAAGATGTTGTTTCAACGAAGCTTAAACTGCCAGGTAGTTTTTCCTGGTGTGGATTGGTGGGATCTTGCAACGGCTTGGTTTTGGTGGCAGGTGAGGATGATGATCTGCTTTTGGTGAATCCCACCACGAGGGAACAGGTAAATATTCCTGACTCGGATAGTTCTTCGATGGAAGATATAAGTCTATGGAATACTGGATTCGGATATGATAGTTCTACTGATGATTACAAGATTGTGCAAATTTCTTATTATTCTAAGGCAGGTAGTAGCTATTCTTTAGTTGATGTGTATTCTGTAAAATTCGGCCTTTGGAAACGGATCGGGAGCTCTCCTAACAATAACGCCGTTCCTAAGAGTTCCGGTGGGGAAGCTTTTGTCAATGGGGCTATCCATTGGTTGTCTATTAGAAGAGACTCTGGTTATCCGTCTGTGATTGTTGCTTTCGATTTTTCTACCGAGGTCTTTAGTGAGATTCCCATTCCTGCTAATGTTAATGATGATGACAAATTTGTGTCTAATAGTCTTTGTGATCTTGCTGGGTGTTTGTGTATGGTAGACACCCGGAGGCATTGTTCTGTCGTTGATGTATGGATGATGAGAGAGTATGGATTGGCCGATTCTTGGACCAAATTTACTGTTGATTCCTGTGGCAGGTGGGGTATATCTGCACCTTTGTGTTTTATGGGACACGGTGAGATTGTGTTGTTCGCTAGTGACCAGATTGTTGTTGTGTATAATATCCAAAAGAGAACAACAAGGGATATGGCGGTTGATGGAGCTCGTGCTTCTTTCTGGCATGGAGCCAGCTTCGTGGACAGCCTTGTCTCGCCCAGCTCAGCGAACCGTATCGAAGTTGTAAGGATCAAGTGAACACGTCAACAGTCGAGAAGGTTTGAGAACAGACTTGAGCCTGAATCGGTTCTGTTATTCAGTGCTTGTTGCTGTTTTTCTGGAGTGTTGTTGCTACTTTCTGTCAATGTGTTTGCTGCTTTCCAGTGTTTGATGTTGCTGTCCAGTATTTGCTGCTGCTTTCCAGGATTGCTTTGCTGCTGCTTTTCTGGATTGCTGTTGCTACTTTTGCTTATTGCTATTGCTGCTATTTAGGCTTGTTGTTGCTGATTTTGCTGATTATTGTTGCTGCTATTTAGGATTGCTGCTGCTGCTGCTGCTTATAAATAGCAGCGCATACACAGTTCATTGTATCAACTTAATTCAATTCAATACAATATGTCTGTTTGTGTCTGTCAATGGCGCTTTGCGTCAGTCCCGTTTTCTTATTTTTAACAAACCGTGCCGTCATTAGCTGAAGAAAACATTGTGCTAAGAATGTAAGGAACAGGACAGAAGTGTATTCAGAACAAGAAAATGGTTAATGATGTATGCTGATTTTAGATTCAGGTTTGATGTTTATTATACTATTTTGTCTTATAAAGCGTTTGCTTACTTAGTTCTAATACACTGTTAACCTTGTAAAGAGCAGGCAATTTATATTAATCCCAGATATCT
This sequence comes from Aragoa abietina, assembly GCA_036897925.1. Lineage (NCBI taxonomy): Eukaryota > Viridiplantae > Streptophyta > Magnoliopsida > Lamiales > Plantaginaceae > Aragoa > Aragoa abietina. The sequence continues at coordinate 293 of JAYMSG010000348.1, read as the reverse complement.
CCTGTAGTTTGGAATTCCAGTGAGGAAATAGTATCCCTTACACCCTCGGAATCAAAAAACTATACATCTGTATAACAACTCATAGCATGTCTGAGTCACATTTGAAACACGTGAGGCGTAGGAGGGAATGGGGGATAACCTCCAACCCCATCATAATGTTTGTTTGTCCGTACATGAATCCGATGGCAATTACTTCTAAACTATATTGTAGAAAAAAAGATTAAGAAAATTATATCATAACATATATTTAATGAATTCTTATAATATAAATTTTTTAGTGTAATTTTAATATA
>JAYMSG010000347.1:0-10549 GCA_036897925.1 Aragoa abietina | reverse complement strand
TTTTTTAAATGGGGAGGATAGAGGCGAATTAGTGTATCCTAAGTCGTGTGTAGTATCACTAATTCGCGAGTTTGGAAAATTAGTGGCGAATTGTGCTCTAATTAATAAATTCACCTGGTTTCCGTCATGGGAGTACCAAAACTAAATTAAATTGATAGTTATAGTATGTGAAGTGATAGTGTGAAACTTATGGTACCAAAATCGAATAAGGTATACTTATGGTACCAAACGTATAATTTTTCCATAATATGTACCACCCATGCATTTCGTACCTGCAGAAATTTAAAAGGTAGTCAATGCCAACTATGTTATCTATCCTAAAGCAGTAAGCAGTGAAAAATAAATTTAAGACAGCAATTCCCCGACAACAGCACAAAAAACTTTATGTCAACTTTTGTGTTATATAATTATAACAGGCTTGAAAAGAACTTCCTATTATTTATGTTCGCATAAATAATCAAACAACACGTTTAAAAGAATGGCTTTTGTTCGGCAACTTACATGGGATGTCGATTGGATGTTAATTGGAATGATTTTTTTTTGTTCCGATAATTAACGGGCTGTGTAGGAACCAAACTTCAGTATATAATTTATTCTATTGCAATTAGAAACGTGAAAATAGGGGGGATTACAAACAGTACCCCTCTATGTCGACGTAATTATAAATAAGTCATTATTAGTCAAACAATAACATATAAATCCCTAAGGTGTCCGAAAAATAAATAAAAGTGTCGTAAAAAACTATTTTCTTAATTTTTTCACTTTTTTGAATTTATGTGTTATTATTTGACTAAGATGAACTTATTTAAAATACAGTCGTCTAGTAGGATACGGGGATGTAATTTTCCTAGTGAAAATATTATGAGAATAATCAAGGGTTTATTTAGAAAGTGTTTTCCAATGTTAATAAGCATTAAGGGTTATTTTTAGAGGTCTGGTGATCCCGGGGATTTGTTTATAGATATTCAATTTTGGTTGTTAATTACCTATGTGAATTAGACTAAAAATATGTATTGATTGGATTAATTAATTAATAAGATTATATTGGTATTGGATTCCTATTATAAATTTTTATTAGTCAATTATTCATTTTGTTTTAGAAGTATTTAGAGATACGGAAACAAAATAAGAGTCCAACAAAGAGAGGATTTCTTGAACTTAGAAGTCAAGGAAAAGAGTTCATTTTTTTTCTAATTACTAGAAAGTTGTCGGTCACCTCCTAGTTTATTTACTGGCCTCTTTCTCTTATTATCTAAAAACTCATTTTTTTCTCAACACAATACACTGCACAGATTATTGCTTGAGAGAAAACAAAAGAAAGTGGCCACTGTGCTCCCCTACACAGTAGTCGCCCCTTTTCTCTTGATTACGAGACCACTTCTCTTTATCCGTGCTTATTGTTCTTGAGCTATTCGTTTCCACCCAAACGTTCTATCATGGTAAGCTTAGTTGGTGCAATAAGTGGTGCGATCATATTTGGAGATGAGCAAGTGAGCAATACTACATTGACGAGGCACACTTTGAGGGTAGCAATCCTAAAACTTAGAATACTAAGAAGTATTCTGCTTCTGCTATTATTACTATTGTTCTTTGATCTCTTATAAAAAACTTATGGTTCTAAGTAGAGATTAAATGGTTGATTGCAAGGCATGGAAATGTACGAGGGCAATCAACACATATATGTTGAAGTTAATATATATGTGTGCTCAAGACTCGAAGTAACATGGTCTTGCTTAGATTATGATTCAAACTGGTTGAACGAATTAAATAAATTAACTAAATAATAATGCATTAGGTGGGTTCGTTCATCAAAAGTTTTACAATGATGAATGAGTCGTCGGTTAGATCAAGTTTGTTTATCAATGATTAAAGGGATGAACACTGGATTTAAATATTTATTATCTCACTAAAAAATTTAGAAATACATACCATGTGCATGAACCTATGCACAATTTTTCTAAGAATTTATTGTTCACCGGTACAAATCAGTGAACCTTAACAATATATATATATATAGAGAGAGAGAGAGAGAGCTATGTTGAGCTTGTCCTCATCTTGGACGAACTTAGATATGTCCATGGACAGCTCTATCCATGGGACGAACTCGTCTATGGAGTGTGTAACAAATTACTACCATGGCGTAGCTTGTTTAAACTTCATTCATGGCGGAAAATTAAGAGAAAATTAAAATAATGAATATGTTCGATTTATTATAATAAGTCGAACTCTGGTTATTTTAAGACGTTGATTGGAAGTTCTAAAATCAAAAGTGGTACCCTACTAGGAACCCTACAAATAGATGCAACCACGGTTCTGAAACCGAAAGCATAGGTAGATCGTTCTGGTTCTGGTTCTGAATCGGCAGTTCTGGTATCAAAATGGTTTGAAAACGTTGGTTCTATTTAAGTTATAGTCTATTTTTAAATCTAAAACAAATATAATGAAAATCTTGGAATAATAAGTGAATGAAAAGATTGATTGAAGATAATCCAGTTAGATGATTTGTGTGGAAGAAAAAAAGAAGAAGAAGAAGTGCAATGATGTATTTGTAGTGTAAAAATGATGGAAGGGATCGTTCCACATTTGGTGGAGCAAGAACTGGAATCATACGTTCACAGTTCAGGTTCCAGAACCGAACCGAAACTGTGCTCAGCGTCTTCCGAACAGTTGACTTGGTTTTGGATCCCGATTTCAGTTCCTGATTTTGACCATGTCTCTGATTTCATTTGGTCACGTCTATTTTCATGTGTTGACGTTTACATGGCAACCAAATATCTAACATGCAATCTCCACCCTACATGAAACAGATGGCCTTAATATGATAATTAGAAGTTAAATAAGAGTTTTAAATAGAATATTTAATTTTAAATGAAACTTGCCACTTTAATATGACAACTGGTTGTTTATGTTTTAACAAATTAATTGACAGATCAAAATGAAAACTAGCACCTTAACTGAGAATCATACGTGTGTTAACATGACAATTAAATTGCTAACATGCAATTTTCAACTTTATAAGAAACATATGGTTTTTAACATGCTAATTATAAGTCAAAGGGAAGGATTGATAATAACTAACAGTTTTATATAGTACTTTTAACTTTACAGGAAACTTAACATTTTAATATGCTAACTGAGTATCATATAAATTGAGTTCTCCTAGTGGTAGAAAAGAAACCACTTTTACAAGAAATTAAAATAAAGCTAAATTTAAAATAATAAAAGAATTACTTTTCAAAAATCGATCCTTGCAATTAAGGTAAAAACTCAAAAGAAAAAGCTTATAGAGAGACCAAAAATATTCAAATGAAGTACAATTCACCTACAAGGGACAAAATCTCAGGGATCTATTGTAGCGGGTCGGGTCCAAAAGTAGAAACACAACTTACAGGACAGAGCTAAGCTATGTCCGGCGTCCATGGACCTGTCCATAGCGGACATGATTTAAAGAAAGAGGGAAAAATAGTCAAAGGAGTTTCGGAGTTATGAGTTCATATTAATTAAGTTTATCCTAGTCCTACAAGTACTACTTTTTGTAAGCTTCGCTCTGATATGCATTGTATGATTGACAGCTGACTAAGTTTTCTAATCGTTATGTTGTCAGATTGCCTCGGAAGGACTCAAACATCGTGTCTTTGAGGTATTTATGTCTAAGCTTCAAGCTTTGAAGCCGATTTGGATTGATTTGGGTAATTGAAAACCCTAAATTTATTTTGAGTGAATTTTGTGGATTAGATAAAATTTAGGGCATGTCATTGAGAATTGGATAAGTTATAAAGGTGGGTTTGAAACTTTAGAAAATCGTAGTTTGGTCCATATAGTTTCGTTGTTGTAACTCTATAATTTATAATATATTAGCCATTATCAACAAAAAAAATATCAATGATTTTCTATGCAACATCAACTTTTTCATAAGAAATAACATTCATGATATTTTGTGTAAAATTGTTGATATTCGGAGAAAAATCGATGATGTTTTATATAAAAGCCGTGATGTTTGATCATAAAACGTTAACTTTCTTTTATTTTATTTTTTATTTTTGCAAATGGTTGTTACTTTCATATTATAACATGTTCATTTGTAAACGGTGGCGATTATCCACAAAACATCGATAAGTTTCTATGAAACATCAACTGTTTTAAGAAAACACATTTGTGATGTTTTATGTAAAATCGTCGGTGTTTTAAGAAAAATCGTCGATGTTTTATTAAAAGTCATTTGATCATAAAACATCACTAACTTTGAAAAAATGGTTATTATTTTCGTATTATCAATTATTCATTTATAAACATCGGTGATTATCCATAAAATATCGATGATTTTCTATAAAATATCAACTATTTTTTGAAGAAAACGCATACTCGATGTTTTATGCAAAATTGTTATGTGTAAAAACCTTGATCTTTAGTGTAAAAACATTGATGTTTTCAGTGAAAACTAACATTTTTTGTGTTAGGATTTTAATTGTGCTTTCGTCCAATGGCTGTGCAATGAAAGCTTCATTTGGGCTTATGGCTTAAATTAGGGTCTAGGACTAGCCCTATACCGTATCCTAAAACCCTAAACTCTAAATAAGACCTTTATACCTGAAAAGCATGTTATTTTTCTCCTATTGATTTTCATATTTATGTTAATAAGTAGGCATTATAACTTTTCCTTATAATTTAGTTGCCCATTTTAAGTTGTTAGTTTTACATTCTAGAGGAATGACTGCTTAGTAAGTTAACATATATATGTTTTAATCTAAAACATTACTTTTATTTTTTCCATAAATATACGCTATATTTAATCTTGATGTTTTAATGCTAACATCCTAATTTTTTATAAAAAAAAATTGTGATGTTTCGGCAATTTTTCATAAACATCAGTAGCTTTCTTAAAAGCATCGATTTGATTTTTTTTACGTAATAACCTTGATATTTTTATTGAAAACTACATGTTTTATACTTTAATATTAAATTGTGAATGTTTTCAACTAATATAAAATCCAGTACATTTTGAAGTAAATTCAAAATTATGGACTCAAATGATCAAGTCCAAAATCATTTCAAATTCTCATACTATCACCAACAGTCATGTTTTTGACATCAAATCACCACTTCCGCAACCATACAGTCACCAACGCCCCCAACTCCAACTTGAAGAAACATTCAATTTTATGTGAAAGTAACGAAGAGCTCGTACTCGACCATAAAGGACGAACTCGAGCTTGTCGAAACAAGTTCTGATTCGATGGACGAGCTCAGAGCTCATCACAAAGGATGAACTCTGAGTCCGTTTGTTAGGGTGGGGGTCGGTGAATTTAGGTGTAAGCTTGATTGTTGAGAGTTTGCTAGTACTAGTCTTGATTGTTTGTTGATGTGCCTCAGCGTGTGATGCTATCAGGTTAAAGCACTCACAAGTGGACGAGGTGTTGTAGTGACAACCTTCCTGCCCTACCGAGGTCGATCTCTTGAGGACCCATACTGTGTTTAACTTATTTCAATGTCTACTAATGACTCTAAACTATGACAGAATTGTAAACTCCGATTTGCAGGATTTGTGGATTTTATTCTACTAGAGACATAATAGTAAAACTCATACAAAGTAACAAAGTTGAGATGAGAGGAAGATATGGTGGATTAGCTTGTCAACACGTACTACTAATTTATGGGATACATTACGAAAGTTTATGATTGGTTTATCCACTAATGTTGGCAAAAAACCATTGGTCAACCTTTCAAATTAAGTCTTTTAGATTAATCGTCATTTGTAAATTACTTAGACAATCATCGGGGTTTGAAAGATCCTAATGATTCTAAAACATCTAACTAAGAATTGCATTGATCACAAATTCATAATTAAACTCATGTTGCTTGAGCTATTCAGAATTTGTATTTATCAAAATATCTAAATACTCTAATTTCCATGGAATCCTACACTATGGTGGTAATGATGCATTATACAAGCATTCATGGAATTGGAATAAGAACAAGTAAGAAATCACTAAGTTCATAATTGATTAATCAAGTCTCCCAATCATAGAGTACGAGCAAATATAGCTAAACCCCCATAGAAGGAATTAGATTCGTATAGTCACGAAATATGAGCTCACAAAGTAAAGACAATAATAAATGAAATACATATTTTAAAGCAATCGAAATAGGTAAGAGATTCAAGCTCTATATCTGCGGGGATTGGTCTCCCTCCATGGATCGAATGATTTTCCCTCTTTTGATTGTGGAAAATTGCATCATCTTCCCTTTTCAATCTTGTCATTCTATGATGTTGGTGGAGGAAAAGGTGATGGTTAAGGATTTTGGTGGCTAGGGTGAGTATGGTTTGTGTGTGCAGGGGTTATAGAGGAATTATGGTATCTGGAGACCCTTGATCCGTATATATGCTCAAAACATTCAAAATATGCCAAAAACACATTCTGGGCCATTTAGGCAGTGTGCCCCCACATGTTGTAAATATGTGCCTGGAACCTTGCAAAAAATTGCGCATAATCGCTTTTTCGGTAGAGTGCCCTGGCATGTACAAATGGGATGCTCCGGTGCTCTAGTCCCTTTATCATACGGACAAGATTTTGACCTTGATAATAGTGGAATATGAAAAAACCTAAAACATCAAAGTCGTGGCCCTTCGTGTTAGCTTCGCGGTGGCAGTAAAATCAGGTCAATATTATATCATATGAGGGTGTTATGGTCGAAATACTAAGAGCTGCTATATGATCCATCCTTCATCTTCTTTCGATATATTTGCAACGCATGGCCCGATCCGCTTGATTCCTTCTTCGTAACACTTTTTCATCACTTCCAAATCAATACAAACTCTTGTCAACTCATCTTCGTTTTCTCATGTGACTCACGAACCACAAACATTCCCAATTTGTATAAAGAAAAGTTCACAAAAATGTGAAAAAAGTATCCAACACCTACAAAACAAAAAAAGACAAACTAATTACTAAACTAACTCAAAACAAATTAAAACAAGCTAAATTAAGTTTGAAAGAGGATGGTGAGGAAGTATAAAATCAGATTCATCATTAATTTTAGCTTGAGTGTTGATCTTGTAATTATTGTAAGGTTATTTCGTATAGGTTACACTTGAGCACGCCTTATGCTTGAGTTAATCTTTTTTAATTAATTGATTTAGCTGGCAGTACAATTGATTTGTGCAAGTCTTTAAATTATTTTCTAGACCATCCATCTCTTACAAGTCGTACTCTCTCTGCAATTAATCTATTAACTAATCGGATGTTATTACTCGCAGTGGTATTCATTCGCAATGTTTTAAAATCTAAATGGTCATTGATCATGAAACAATGTACAAGCCAACAACTAATCGATGCACGACATATGTTAGTTGTATGAGTTTTCATTTGCAAAATTAAAGGTTAATGTCACCCCCATAAGTAACAGTCCAACGTATCATCAACCAGAATACGCTAATCTTACACCAATTTAGTAATTCAAATGTTTAAACTATTATGTGAATGTTTGCCCTTACACTTCGAATAGCAGATGAAGGGCCACGGCTGACTCCTTTGTCCTCATAAATACAAGGTAACATTTCTGAATAATATTTGTATATGTTCATCTGTATTTTAAATCTTGGTATCATAATTTATAATGACACATTCACAGCAGTTCACATGGTCATTTTTCTAAAAACATAAAAATAGACTAAAGGAATGTTAAAACCTTAAAAGAATTATCTTATATGAAAAATAAATAGAATATTGATCATTTGTGTTTATCAATGTTAACATCGCGCTATATTTTTAACGGGAAATATTATTTTAAGAATAATAAAAAAAGTGAACGTATCACTACAAACGCGATCTGGACACATGACACAATCACGATAACATCATCACTCATATAAATGTATCAAAAACTCATGTGAGAATATATGTTCAAAGCTAAATATTTCAACTTGAGACCTTATACATTTAACTTGAAACCTTATTATCATGGTAATCCAAGTAAAATACAAGGTTTGATCTTCTTCAAATTTAACACTTGAAAATATAATAAAATTGAATAGTTTAATGCATTGTCTTTTTTCTTGAAAGCATATGGATTTTAGATGAAACCATGGCTTTTAACTGAAACCTTAATATCAAGGTTTTATGTTAGCGTAAAGTAAAAAATGTCAGGTTCATTATCGATGATAAAATTGTTTCAAAAAATTATTTCTTTCCTGAACAAAAGAAAAAAGAAAAGTACTACAACATGCGCTACTGTAACAAATTTTTTCATTTAGTATCATTTTCTATGTTGGTTCGCTAAATTCTTATAAAAACCCACTTTTTCCAATTTACTAGGAAAGACCGGTCCGGTTCACTTAACGACCTCGTGTCCGATCCATCTCAGAAAACCCAATTGAACAAAAGCCTAATTTCCCCCCTCTCTTATCCGTTTCCCTCTTTCTTCTTCGCTTTTGCTACTGTGCTGTACGTTTCTCCTTCTTCCTCCACTTTTTGCTGAAATTGATTCCTTCTACTAAAATTTCATACCATACTGCGCTTCTTGTTGCTCTCTTCTTCTTTCCTCGAGTTCATATTTGAAACCCTAAGTTTCACGATAATGAAGAAGAAAGCAGTTTCCATGACAGAGAGGTCTGAAGCTGTGAAGAGGCGCAAAAGTTCGACAAGGTACATCAACTAATAATTTCATCTTTGTCCTTTTTATTGCTTATTTCCTTAGTAATTTTGATTTTCGGGGCTTCATAATCTAAGAGGTAGGTTGTTCCCAATACTGATGATGATTTTGAGCATCCTCCCAATGAAGACGCTTCTTTGCCCACAGGTGAGGAGAGTGTTGCAAAAGGTGCTGAGGAGAGTATTCCAAATGTTGCGGAACCTAGTGCTCAAAACCTGTTGAGCCACAGCCTAAGAAGTCTATCTTGAACAAGCCGATTGTTTCATTTCAAATTGAATCTATTGCTAACATTGATTCCAAGCATACCAGCAATAGAGTGAAGCATCAAGTTGTCATAGTCGATGGGTAAGTACGATTTGATTTATTTGTCATTGTTTATAATTTTTAAAATGGTTGTTTTAACTTTTAAATGTAAGTTATGTCCCACAAATGCATGTTTAAGTAGTAATAATTGGCTGGCTAACATTCTTATTATGTTTAAATACTTTGTAGGCAACCAAGAGCTTTTAAAACTGTTTGCAATCCGTGAAAAATAATTGATTTGAAACTGAGCCTGAAGCAGGTTGATGATGTTCGATCCATAGGTTTTGATGCTTTACTTGATATGAAAATAGGGAAGTTGCCTGTTGGACTATTGCCTTACATTGTTCAGAATTTTAACGGTGGTTTGCTTATTTAAACAGTTAGTCGTCATGAATATCTGTTGGTTGAAAATGATATATATGATATTTTCTGGCTTCCTAGGAATAAAAGTAAGATTCCACTGCCTGTTACTAGAGCCAAAATAAATAAATTTAGGGACACTTCTTTGATTGCACGTTTGGAGGAAGAGTTTCCTCCCAACAGTGATGGTATGCCTGTTGACAATATTCTTAAGAAAATGCTAAGTGAATATGGGGATACTTCTAACAGATTATTTGTGGTGTATGTTGTTGCTACTGTTTTGGCCCCATTTGTATCCATGTCTGTCGATTATAGCATGTTTAATGTTGTTGAGGATGTTGCCTCTATTAGGAATCTTAATTGGTATGGTTTTGTGATGCATAGTCTTGGTCAATCATTTTTAAGGTATAAGACCGATAAGAAGGGTACCGGTTGCTTATTGGTCTTGTTGATAGCTTATCTGCATAGGTTTCCAGCCCTAGGCTATCATGAACCCACTGAACTTCCTTTGGTTAAGCATTGGATTGCGGAGAGAGTCAAAGAAAGGGTTTTAGTTGAGAAGAAGTCTGGTGAATATGTCAAATTGATAATACTTCAAGGTGTGTATCCTATTACCAATGATGACGGAATATTGGGTGACATATATTGCAGTCAACAAAGAGTGAAGAATGCTCCCAACAAATTATCCCATGTTGAGGGCTGCGAGGATCTCTCATATGTCAAGTACATAATTCACTCAGGCGCCAAGATAAATGTGCAGATTGAAGCTTTGGGAAATCCGGTAAGTCTTTTGTTTTATTATATTTATGTGTTATGGTTTATAAATATATGACAGTTTTGATATATTTATAGGAACTTTTAAGTGGATAAATGATATATTTTGGCATTAAAGATCAAAGTTGATTCTATTCCTTTCACTATCACTCTATCTTTGTGTATGTGTATATAGTTGTATTTTTAGTAGTTATATGGCACTTTTTGTTTATACAGTGGAATTACATACAACTGTATTTTTAGTAGTTATATAGCACTTTTTGTTTATACAGTGGAACTTTTAAGTAGATAAATCTCATATTCTGTGTTTGTCTATAGAGTGTTATTTTTATTAGTTATATGAAACTTTTTATATATACAGTGGAACTTTTAAGTAGATAAATGACATATTTTGGCATTAAATATCAAAGTTGATTATATTCATCCCTATCACTCTATCTCTGTTTCTATGTATACAATGGTA